>CM040761.1:26036244-26068744 GCA_022829145.1 Albula goreensis
GGGTGTGAGTAAGTGTGAGCGCTGGCTCAGAGGATGTGGTTGGCTCAGAGTGTGAAATGTGAGTCCAGAGTGTGAGTAACAGGGGTGTGAGTAAGTGTCTGGCTCAGACAAAGTCCCTCAAGTGAAGCTGGGCGTGGGGTACTGAGGCAGGGCCAGAGGCTATGTGGGGGAAGGTGGGAGGGTCTGTCACTCACAGCAAAGTGCCTGAAAACTTCCTCACTCCAATCCTCCGAGTTCTGACAAATCCCTCAAGTGAGCGCGTGCATGAAAAGAGAAACTGCCCAAGTCAACCCAAATCCTACCGGCAGGAAACAGAGAAAAACTTATCAAGGCGGTAGTTATACCTATACAAGGGGTATAGTTTAGTAGGTACTGATAATGAGAAAACCAAATAACTTAAGCAAAAGTAAAAAAGGAATAAAAGTTTAAAAATCGGCAAAAAAATTGTGTCTCCAAAAAGAAATGCATTCTGGACTTACTGAAGAAAACACTGAGCAGAGTTACTATGTGAAACACTGAGCAGAGTAACTGTGTGTGAAATTTGTGAATGCCGATGCCCTTTATGGTACGTGTATGCTGCCTGAGGGATCTGTGTGCCCTGAGACAGGGTGTCCGCCAAAACAGAGGATAAAATACCGCAAAGCCTCCTGGGAGCTTACGCAGCCTCCGAGCTGCCAGAGCTCAGCACGGCCCATTAGGGCCAGGAGAAGCCCTCTCCACCCCAGAGTCGCGCTCCACTGCCGCGGCGTTCGGCCGAAAACCCTGGAGGAAACCATGGAGACCCCGCGGTTTAAGGGCCGGGAGCAGTTCTGGCCTCCCGCAGACACGATTGGCTCACAGGCAACCAATCGGATGGTCTGATCCATGCTCAGTTTCGGGTGTTAGTGTCATATCTCAGTTACTAAGGAAACGGTTCTGTGAAGCAGGAGTTTTGCGTGAGGAGTGTGTGTGGGCAGGCCCTTGTGCAGAGTGCAGTCATGTGACCAGGCATCTGAGATGAATATCTGGCGCATGAACCGATAGGATGTAAAACCAGAGGCTGATATGCAAACACAGGCCAGGTGAGACAGGCACAGGCGACGGGGGTCACCTGTGCTGAACATGTGACACAACGTTTGCATCGAACCTGAGGACCTGAACACAGTCACACCAAAACGCTCCGGTTTCAGAGCCCCAGAGATACACATGCGTGTTTGCACACAGAGCGAAGCATCTTGTTCATTCTTACCCTGTATGGAAACTGATCTCCAGCTCTTTGATTACACATGAACACAGTTTCCTAATAGAGAGGAATCACGACTGTTTTCATCTTCTGAATCGCCTGTTTCTGTGGTCATAGTTTGGGCTGCTCTGTTTCTGTGGTCATAGTTTGGGCTGCTCTGTTTCTGTGGTCATTGTTTGGGCTGCTCTGTTTCTGTGGTCATTGTTTGGGCTGCTCTGTTTCTGTGGTCATAGTTTGGGCTGCTCTGTTTCTGTGGTCATAGTTTGGGCTGCTCTGTTTCTGTGGTCATTGTTTGGGCTGCTCTGTTTCT
Source organism: Albula goreensis (assembly GCA_022829145.1). Taxonomy (NCBI): domain Eukaryota; kingdom Metazoa; phylum Chordata; class Actinopteri; order Albuliformes; family Albulidae; genus Albula; species Albula goreensis. Next base: position 26,037,777 of record CM040761.1, read on the forward strand.
GTGGTCATAGTTTGGGCTGCTCTGTTTCTGTGGTCATAGTTTGGGCTGCTCTGTTTCTGTGGTCATAGTTTGGGCTGCTCTGTTTCTGTGGTCATTGTTTGGGCTGCTCTGTTTCTGTGGTCATTGTTTGGGCTGCTCTGTTTCTGTGGTCATAGTTTGGGCTGCTCTGTTTCTGTGGTCATTGTTTGGGCTGCTCTGTTTCTGTGGTCATAGTTTGGGCTGCTCTGTTTCTGTGGTCATTGTTTGGGCTGCTCTGTTTCTGTGGTCATAGTTTGGGCTGCTCTGTTTCTGTGGTCATAGTTTGGGCTGCTCTGTTTCTGTGGTCATAGTTTGGGCTGCTCTGTTTCTGTGGTCATAGTTTGGGCCGCTCTTTTTCAGTGGTCATAGTTTGGGCTGCTCCGTTTCTGCCAGTTTTTCTCTTCACATCTCTCCAGGGAGACCTTGAGGTAAGAGTTTCTGCTAAATGCCTGTGATGTGGTTTCTTTTAATTCTATTTTTATTATGGTGTATTATACCAGGAGTAATCCCCTTGAGATTAAAAATCCCTTTTGACAGAGAGTCCTGGCTGAAATAGCAATACAAAAAGCTTCACATATAACAGCAGTAGCAATACCTGAGAGAAATCAAATACAGCAATATTTTTAAAAAAGGCAGAAATACAACGATAATGCAGTGTAACACAACTCAGGAAAGATGAGATCTCTTTTGACAGGATGGTCTGCACCTCGCAACAAACCAGTGACCTCCACTGCCCAATCAGGGGACTGCATTCAGCCTGTACTATCGGCAGAGTGACCTCCACTGCCCAATCAGAGGGCTGCATTCAGCCTGTACTATCGGCAGAGTGACCTCCACTGCCCAATCAGGGGGCTGCATTCAGCCTGTACTATCAGCGGATGAGTCCTCCCCTCCATTGCCCAAACACAAAGTGGCCCATAATTTGTGTGTGCTCCTGCCAATCTTCTGTGTAAAGTAGAGCTTGAGGGCAGGGCCTGGCCCAAAAGCATCAGAGCTGCAAGTAAAAACACCTACACACTATGCCATTGCCAATGACCATGACTAACCATGCCATCTCAATGAACCTGCAAAGCCGATCTTATAAAGAGCTAGAAACCAGAGGGGGATTTCTGGTGATGACAGTCGTGTGTGACTCTGACGGAGGAGAGTCAGCAGCACAGTTACACACAGCCATGTCACATGGCGATGACCTCATTCCAGGAGCCCATCTAAAACTCTCGTAGACAGGCGGCCTACTTCCTGTGTGCCTCTGAGACTCATGGGAGTAGCTAAATTAAGCGGACAGAGAAAAATGACATCCTTGCTGAAGGAAGCTGCATCAATTCTGGCATCTTGAAAAAAATGGATATTAGTTTTCTACAGCGAGCAAGACTGTGCGCACGAGTCAGACTGGAATATGAGCAGCTATGAGCATCAACCTGGAGGCTACATTAGCTCATGTTTCTATAGCCTACATCTATCTCAATGTCTATACATCACTCTCAGTGATCACTGGCAGTGTGCAGAGCGGAGCGACAGAGGGCTGGAGCTGAGCACAGGGGCTACCACCCTCACTGGATTCAGTGTTCTGCATCCTTAGTACATATATGGACCTTTTTTGGGTGTGGGGATATAAGATAAACATATTCATGTTTTATATAATGTAAACAGTAATATTTGATAAGCAGTTATTTTTTTATTTAATAATATATTGTTAATTGCTGCAGTACCCGTGCTGATCTTGATTATGCAGAGTAGTGTGTTTCAGACTGTATGTAGCACTCACAGGGTCAGTCTGGACTGAAATCGTTCTACTGTCCTGGGATGTCACTGACCGGGCCTGTGTGCCTCACACTCTCCCTCCTCCATCAGACTGCTGAGGGCCTGGGACCAGAGCGAAACCAAAGGAAATGAGACAGAGGGGTGGAATAAGATCTTTCTATCGGCCTCTTCCTCTCTGTCGCCATGGTGATATTACGGGACTCTGAGAAATTAGATTAAGCTGCTGAAATCTTCACTGTCCCAGACAGCGCATCCCATCCACACTCTGCCATGAAGGAAATCTGTCCCCACATCAAATTTCTGCCCGCTCCAGTGAGAGGGAGGAGTGTGTGTGTGTGTGTGTGTGAGTGTATGCACGCGTGTGTGTGTGAGTGCATGTGTGAGTGTGTGTGCACGCGTGTGTGTGTGAGCATGAGTGAGTGAATGTGTGTGTGTGTGTGTGAGAAAGTGCATGGGTGTGTGTGTATATGTGTGTGAGAGCATGAGTGAGTGTGTGTGTGTGTGAGTGAGTGTATGCATGCGTGTGTGTGTGAGTGCATGAGTGAGTGAGTGTGTGTGTGTGAGAAAGTGCATGGGTGTGTGTATATGTGTGTGTGTGTGTATGTGTGTGTGTGGGGGAGCACATTTTGCTCTCCAGTCCAGTAGGTGGCAGTGTGCTCTGTACAAAAACACAACTCAAGTAAAATAAGCACCAAGTAAAATGGAAACAGAAAATTCAACAAACACAAGTGCCATACTTGCAAAACAGCATACAAATCCCGATGACATATTTCCGGCCTAGCCTCAGGACTTGCAGCTCTAACCCTGTGAGTGTAAAGTGTTCCCAGCAGGACCCTGGCCCTCAGATAGGCCCACTGGAACCCCTGGGAAAAGCACAGGAGCAGCGCAGGGACTAACAGGCTGAGCTCTCGCTGTAGGGGAAGTAGTGAGTGAATGTCCACTACAGGATGTGACATCAGCCCTGCAGAAACCATAAGGGAAGGATCAGAGGTATTGAGCTCAGCAGGATAACCCTGTCTCCTCTGCAGAGTTACAGGAACATTCATACAACATCCAGCTGACTGGTAATTGATTTGGCTGACTCAGGAGGTGCATTGCTTACACCCACTCTGCTGTGAGGTTTGCCAGATGGAGTTACTGATCACAGTACAGCTGATTTCCTCCGCTGAGTGGGAGATGTGGCTTGAGTCTGGCCCCCCCTGCCCTAACGCTCTCAGGTGGATCTGGGTTTGGTCTCAGGTCCTACCTGAGGTCTAGGGAAGTGAGAGACTGCAGGGTGATGATGCTGTCAGGGATGGTCCTGATGCAGTTGTGATAGAGATTCAGGGTTTCCAGGGCGATGAAGTGACACACCTCTGAAGGGATGTCCGTCAGGCGGTTCCTAGATAGGTCTGGAGACAGGCAAATAAAGAGAGAGAGATGGAAAAAAGGAAAATAGGAGGAGAGAAAGAGAGACAGAATTCATGTTAGATCAGTCCCAAGTAAAGTGTTGTTTTTTTTTGCAAGTGCATTAATATATATTTATGGCAACTTTTGAGTAGATACTCATTTTAAGTAGCTGGGCTTGCAGCCCAGAGCTTGCAGGTTTGATTCCCAGCAGGGGCACAGTTGTTGTACCCTTGAGTGCTTCATTGACCCCTGAGCAGTAGAGATGGGAAATATGCAGAATTTAAACTATGCATGTCACCCTGCACATGGGAACACACTGAGCAAACAAATAGTTTCAGACAGAGTCATTCAGCCAATCAGCAGAGTGGCCCTCATGCAGGGGTGGGGGGCTGAAGCTGAGAGCACCCGGCAGGCAGGGCAGGCACGTAAAATCACGCAAAAATAAAACCATCAAATTGCATGACTGATCATTCCCTTTATTTTTGTCTTGCATTTTCTTATGTATTAGCTTTCATTAACATTTGTCTGCATAGCGAGATTCTGACTGCCCTGAATGTTTTGGTTTTGGTTATGTAAATGGCAAACATGCTGCGAATGTGTTTTCATGGAGATGAGAGGAAGCACAAGAAAACAACCAAAGTCCTGCCCAAGCTAAACAAGACTCTGAAAGTGCGTCTGCCAAATCTGCAGTCATTTGTCTTTAGCACAGGCTGTATGCAAGCATATTGGATCCCTCCATCTTCTTTGGGTGTTTTTGGTTTGCCAGTGTCTACATTTATTGCAGAGGAAATAAACAAAGTTCCATGGCTTTGAACAGTCTGAAACAGTGACTGACCATAACAAAGGACCACGCCCAAGGTTAAGCAGCATTCTTCCACAATATAAAAGGCAGGAAGTTTACAGGCTCATAGTTATGATGTCATAGTTATGAGCCTAACAAGTAAGTCCACGATATGCAGTGCCTCTGCCCACCTGCAATAGCACATATCTACCACTGGGGGTAGATATGTGCTGGGGGAGCTCCCACTCACAGCCACAGCAGACCAGCTGAACACAGAATAATGATAGCACTGGAGGCTTCCTGCCCTGTGCCACCAAAGAGAGAATGAAAGCCCAGCGACCTGGATATGGCTCACACCAGGACGCTCCCAGCACCCTGCAGCTGAGGGATGCTGTATTGTTCTCTCTGCCTGTAAAACAGCTGCAGCTGTCTGAATGCCAATAAGGAACCCCTTTTTGTGCTTCCTCACAGTTACAGTTAAGGAAATACTTTCATAATAAAAAACACTGACAGGGACACACACACTCTCTCTCTCTCTCTCTCTCACACACACACACACACACACACACACTCCCATGCACACACTCACACACACACACACACACACACACACACACACATATTCTCATATACACACTCACTCACTCTCACATACACACACGCACTCACTCACTCTCACACACACTCATTCACTCACACAGACACACTTTCACACACACACTCACACACATACACATATTCTCACACACACATGCACTCACTCTCTCATGCACTGTCTCTCACACACACACTCACTCATACACACACACACTCACTCACTCACTCACTCTCTCTCTCACACACACACACACACACACACACACACACACACACACACACTCTCACTCACCACTCTCTCTCACACACACACATGCTCACTCACACACACACACACACACACACACTCTCACACTCACTCACACACACACACACACACACTCACACACCAGAGACTGTTATGAGCACTAACGTATGCAGAGGGAGCAGACGTTTCGCAAAGTTTCACCCAGCGCCCGGGAACTGAGCAGCAGGGGTTCAGATTATTTGCATGTTTGATCTTGAGAGAATATTCAAATATGAAAATAAAGGAAGTGCACTTTCCTAAAAAGCTCATGGTTAGTGAAACTCTTTCCTTTCCAAACCCCACCCAGTGCTCATATGCTACTACAGGCCTTAGTGTATGCACACACTACCAGCCTCTGTCTCTATCTCATTCACGTGCAATATATCTCACAAATGTGTGTATGTTAAACAAATGTGATCTACCTGTACCTGTGTCTGACCCACAAACACTGCAGTGCCTGATGGGTAATTTGTGGTGAGTGGGTGACATTCCACTGATCTATTTCACCTGTGAAATCCCCCCCACAGGTGTGCTCTCTGAGCATGCTCAGTGTGTGCACTCCTCTGTGCAGGAATGGGCAGGACATGAGTCTCTGCATACCTCATATTTCCATGTTAATCAGCTGATCCACAGCTCTGTGTAAAGAGCAAACACCCACTCAACACTCACACAACGGTCACACTCAACACTCACACAGCGGTCACACTCAACACTCACACAGCGGTCACACTCAACACTCGCACAGCGGTCACACACAGCGGTCACACTCAACACTCACACAGCGGTCACACACAGCGGTCACACTCAACACTCACACAGCGGTCACACACAGCGGTCACACTCAACACTCACACAGCGGTCACACACTCTGTATGCTACATACAGAGCCCAGAGTGCAGAGATAAGGCCTAAACAACATGCTAGCCTGTGCTAGGCTAGGCTATGCTACATGCAAAGCCCAGGGTGCAGAGAAGAGTGATAAGTGATGAAGCAGGCTCTGCTTTGCTGTGATGCATGTCAGCACACGCAGGGCACTGGCTCACTCTGAGGCTAATTAACAGCCAGGTATTCAGAGACTGCATTTCCCATGAGCCCGAGGGGCCAGGGAAACGGGTGATTGCCCAGGGCAACAGCTTTTAAGAGGGCCATTAGTCAGAATGAGGTATGATGCAACCTCTGGGACTAAGGGGGTGAGGAGGCCCCCCCAAAACCTAACCGTGCCTCAGTGGTAACCCGCCCCCACCCCATCGGGTCTCATCAGACCTGTTTCACCAGGCTGCTGTTTGTTTTTTTTAACTCATGTTTCACAAGAAGTAGAAAGAGCATATGAATGTTTGATGTGAACAGACTATAAGGCTTGTCAAAACATACACTGTTCTATGGAGTCACTCTGCAGCCCCACAGCTGAGCTGCGCAGTCACTCTCATCAATAATGATACTGCACAGCAAAAATACACAGAAACACAAGTACAAATAACCTGCAAAGCAACTATGGATGTTTTATTATGTGTATATACAGTACAGCATTTGAACACACAATCATACACTACATGTATGCAAACACGTATTTCATGAATTATTCATTAGTTTAACTTCTTTACCGCTTTCTTTACCAGTGCTTTCTCTCTGCTTCTCCTTTATTCCCATCGTCAGTCAAAGTTACTGTGTGAATAGCCTCGGAAACGTTTCACCAACATTTCCCCAATGTCCCACCAACGTTCCAGCACTATGCCCTGAGTCCAGGCCCTCCAGCGCACACCAGCTGTTTGCCCCTGTGAGCGAGTCTGAGCGCGCTCTGTCTGTGTGGGACAGGGTGCCTTTACACTGCTGGGGAGGCCCTGTTACAGCCTGCACTGAGCGCGCTCTGCAGGGGACACTATTCTGGCCACTGGTCAGACTCAGCAAGCCCCTCCCACTTTCAGCATCTCCCACTTCTTCGACACTGCTACATCAGGCCCCGCCCACATCAACAGCAGCTCTAAAGCAGGCCCCGCCCACCTGGAACAGGGAGATTTGCAGGTCATGTGGCTGTTTTTCATTTATTTACAAAAAATATCCCTATTTTATCCATGTTTGGAATGTCAAAATTCTGTGCTAGTATTTATCGTTGCAAACTGCTCAAACACGCACAAACAAAAATGTGCTCTCACATGTTCACAAATGACCAACTCTATGGCACATACACACAGGCACACACACACACACACACCCATAAACACACACACACCCACACTCATAAAAATGCACACACACCCATAAACACACACACACCCACACATAAAAATGCACACACACTCATAAACACGCACACTCACTCATAAACACGCACACACACACATTAGCAGGCAGGAGGTCATTTTGAAACCTGTTCAGACATGAGTCTGACTAACTGATGCTGTACCACTTTCCCTTTCCCTCACTTTCTCTTTCATTATGTGTCCATCTCACCCCCCACTCCCTCCCCTCTTCCTCTCCCTCCCTCTCACATCTACCACTTACAGAGAGAGTGAGAGAGAGAGAAGGGGTCAGGGAGGAATAGAGCTCTGTGTCAGTGCTGATCCTCCAGGCCTTTCCTCTAAAACAGACAGGCTCATCACAACTTCCTGTGACACGCTGGGGTATCCACGGCAACCCCACTCCACGTGTCATCACTGTGAGCCAGCAGCAAATTCATAGGTGAGCAGGAGTGACCTTTTAAAGGGCCGGGTCTGTCCACCTTGCTCAGCATCAGCTTCTGCTCTCAGGGACACTAAACTAAACATGCCTAAATTAAACTAGAAAAATCTCCGTACAGCCTGTGCAGAGTGCTCCTTTAAAGCTGTGCAGGGTGCTCCTTTAAAGCTGTGCGGGGTGCTCCTTTAAAGCTGTGCGGAGAGCTCCTTTAAAGCTGTGCAGGGCGCTCCTTAAAAGCTGTGCAGGGTGCTCCTTTAAAGCTGTGCGGAGTGCTCCTTTAAAGCTGTGCAGAGTGCTCGTTTAAAGCTGTGCAGGGTGCTCCTTTAAAGCTGTGCAGAGTGCTCCTTTAAAGCTGTGCAGAGTGCTCGTTTAAAGCTGTGCAGAGTGCTCGTTTAAAGCTGTGCAGGGTGCTCCTTTAAAGCTGTGCAGGGAGCTCCTATAAAGCTGTGCAGGGAGCTCCTTTAAAGCTGTGCAGAGTGCTCGTTTAAAGCTGTGCAGGGTGCTCCTTTAAAGCTGTGCAGGGAGCTCCTATAAAGCTGTGCAGAGTGCTCCTTTAAAGCTGTGCAGGGTGCTCCTTTACAGCTGTGCAGGGTGCTCCTTTAAAGCTGTGCAGAGTGCTCCTTTAAAGCTGTGCAGGGAGCTCCTATAAAGCTGTGCAGGGTGCTCCTTTAAAGCTGTGCAGGGTGCTCGTTTAAAGCTGTGCAGAGTGCTCCTATAAAGCTGTGCAGGGTGCTCCTTTACAGCTGTGCAGGTGCTCCTTTAAAGCTGTGCAGAGTGCTCCTTTAAAGCTGTGCAGGAGCTCCTATAAAGCTGTGCAGGGTGCTCCTTTAAAGCTGTGCAGAGTGCTCCTTTAAAGCTGTGCAGGGTGCTCCTTTAAAGCTGTGCAGGGAGCTCCTATAAAGCTGTGCAGAGTGCTCCTTTAAAGCTGTGCAGAGTGCTCCTTTAAAGCTGTGCAGGGTGCTCCTTTAAAGCTGTGCAGAGTGCTCGTTTAAAGCTGTGCAGAGTGCTCGTTTAAAGCTGTGCAGAGTGCTCCTTTAAAGCTGTGCAGAGTGCTCGTTTAAAGCTGTGCAGAGTGCTCCTTTAAAGCTGTGCGGAGTGGTCCTTTAAAGCTGTGCAGAGTGCTCGTTTAAAGCTGTGCAGAGTGCTCCTTTAAAGCTGTGCAGGAGCTCGTTTAAAGCTGTGCAGAGTGCTCCTTTAAAGCTGTGCAGAGTGCTCGTTTAAAGCTGTGCAGAGTGCTCCTTTAAAGCTGTGCAGGGAGCTTGTTTAAAGCTGTGCAGAGTGCTCCTTTAAAGCTGTGCAGAGTGCTCGTTTAAAGCTGTGCAGAGTGCTCCTTTAAAGCTGTGCAGGGAGCTCCTATAAAGCTGTGCAGGGTGCTCCTTTAAAGCTGTGCAGAGTGCTCCTATAAAGCTGTGCAGAGTGCTCCTATAAAGCTGTGCAGGGTGCTCCTTTAAAGCTGTGCAGGGTGCTCGTTTAAAGCTGTGCAGAGTGCTCCTTTAAAGCTGTGCAGGGAGCTCCTATAAAGCTGTGCAGGGTGCTCCTTTAAAGCTGTGCAGAGTGCTCCTTTAAAGCTGTGCAGGGTGCTCCTTTAAAGCTGTGCAGGGAGCTCCTATAAAGCTGTGCAGAGTGCTCCTTTAAAGCTGTGCAGAGTGCTCCTTTAAAGCTGTGCAGGGTGCTCCTTTAAAGCTGTGCAGAGTGCTCGTTTAAAGCTGTGCAGAGTGCTCCTTTAAAGCTGTGCAGAGTGCTCGTTTAAAGCTGTGCAGAGTGCTCCTTTAAAGCTGTGCGGAGTGGTCCTTTAAAGCTGTGCAGAGTGCTCGTTTAAAGCTGTGCAGAGTGCTCCTTTAAAGCTGTGCAGGGAGCTCGTTTAAAGCTGTGCAGAGTGCTCCTTTAAAGCTGTGCAGAGTGCTCCTTTAAAGCTGTGCAGGGAGCTTGTTTAAAGCTGTGCAGAGTGCTCCTTTAAAGCTGTGCAGAGTGCTCCTTTAAAGCTGTGCAGAGTGCTCCTTTAAAGCTGTGCAGGGAGCTCGTTTAAAGCTGTGCAGAGTGCTCCTTTAAAGCTGTGCAGAGTGCTCGTTTAAAGCTGTGCAGAGTGCTCCTTTAAAGCTGTGCAGAGTGCTCCTTTAAAGCTGTGCAGGGTGCTCCTTTAAACAGATCAGGGTTTTACTTGGAATCCTCAGCTTACAGGAAAAGAAGAGCAGCACAGACTTACTCTCTGCTGATAACCAAACATTTTATGAAACTATAATGGTTTTTCATTTGTTCATTCATTTATCTAACTGTGTAAGAACCATGCTGTCAGTGAGGTAGCATGTTATGTAAAATCACCTTTTGTAGATTCAGTTCATAAATTCATTAATCACAGATGAATAATTAGGAGTGATTTCTCCTGGAGGTATGACCTTCCTGTCAGGCTCCAGCAGGGCCGCATGTGTGGCTCTATGATCAGAGAGGTGGTGCTGTTCCAGCAGGCAGCCATGTGCCTTACAGAGGATGTACCCTGGCGCACCAGCCTGAGGGCTGACACTTCACATGAGAGAGAACTTTGCATGGGTCAGTCTGACATTTGCCTACAGAAAAACACACTCCTGCTCACACCAAGACATTCTAATGCAAATCCCACACAGACCTGGTCAGACACACACACACACACACACACTCGGTCAGACACACACACACACACACACACACACACACGATCAGACACACACACACACGCACTCGGTCAGACATACACACACACACTCGGTGGCATGCTAATGCTCTTCCCACTCTCGGCTGTGCAGAAGAACGGCAGCTTTATTCAGCAGATCTGCTGTGGAAATGCAGTCTGCCATGTGCTGAAAGCCTACATCAGCACTGCACTCATACACACACACACACACTCACACACACATACACACTTTCCCATTAATATAGATTTGACAAGACCTATTGAAGTTTTAATCCTCGAAGGGTGCAAGAAACCAAATTTTAACCTGCAACCCTTCGGTTGGGAGCCCAGCACCCTCACCCCTACCCCACATTCCACTGGGGGCAGGCCATGTCCAGGCTGAGAGCACAGGAGAGAGGAAGAGGAGATCATGAGATTAAGAGAGACCAGATATTTCTGAAGCCTTAAGACAAGCGGGCTTCTAATGGGTCTTTCACAAATAAAGCACATAAGCCATAGAAGCCTTTTAACGTTGAGCAAGAACGAGCTCACACAGAGCTGTCACTTCAGGGGTCGCCTTCACTGCCCCCCATCACGATAACTCACTAACAGCTCATTTAAGAAGTACGAGCACGCTGCTGAGCTCACTCTAACATTAATACAACGTCTTTAATCTGAAGGCAGATACACAGTCATTTCAAGAACATACATTTAAATTTCAGGCTCTTTCTCCTGGAAGACTATCCACCATCTTGTTAGGATATTTCTGTCTCCTCAGTTTGGCAGTGATTTCTTGGTTAAGACACCATAATCGTGCAAAACTGAAGCTGAAATAATCTGAATGCTGGCATGCCATAATGCTCCACCTGCAATTCACAGCTTGCTGATCTCCACTGAAAACAAAAACAGCCAAGTTTTAGCTTAGCATTTGTGCTGCACAGATTCAAAGCCCTGCCGGCCACAAAAAACTGACCCAAGATCAGCACTCCTACTCAGTAACTCAGGAACTCAGGGGTCACACAACAGCTCCCAGGCACTCAACACTGATCCCAGATTAACACTCCTAGTCAGTCTCACAACAGCTTGTACGCACAATTAATTAGCTAAGGAGCAGGAACTGTGATGTTAGCATTCGGGCTAATGGGGCTCAACACTGGCAGTGTGATGTTAGCACTAGGGCAAATGGAGCTTATAGTAGTTTCATGTTAGCACTGGAGCTGGTCACCTTGGCTCTGCACTGGTCTGACAGTCACCATGAGCCAGGGAGGGATACAGCCCAAAAGTGTCTGAGTCAGTTTCCTTTCTGAGAGTACCACATCCCCCCAGACAGTAATAGGGTGTGTGTGTGTGTGTGTGCGCGTGATTGTGTGTGTGTGTGTGTGTGTGTGTGTGTGTGTGTGTGTCTGTGCGTGTGTGGGTGTATGTCTGTCTGTGCCTGCGTGCATGTGTGTGTGTGTGTGTGTGGGTGTATGTCTGTCTGTGTGTGTGTGTGTGTGTGTGTGTGTGTGTGTGTGTGTGTGTGTGTGTGCATTCTCCTCTTTACTGTAGCTTGTTTCTGTAGCAGACACACAGCAGCTCTTCCTGAGTATTGACACATACAGGTCAGGCCTAATTTCCTCCATACGGCGTGTGTCATTTTCCCACTCTGAAGACCTGCACCAGAAATAGAGTCAGATAGAAGGTGTTCCTCCCTTCTTCTGACAGCTACAGCGCGTTTCTCCGAACTGCTCTAAACACCTTGCCCGCTTTAACAGGAAACGCTGGGGACTAGTGACAATGCTGTCAGTTTGGGGAAGCAGAACCGCAAAATATAAAAAACTGTTCTCTCATATGCTCTACTTTGTTTAGTTAAGTTTCAAAATAGCAAAGTCTAGAAAATGCATTACATTTAATGTCATTTTCATATGTTGCGAACATAACTTATGTATAAACAAGAGGTGTTAGAGTGTGGTGGTGTTAGGATGTTGGGGTTTGGGGTGTTGTGGTATTAGGGTTTTGGGGGTTGGGGTTTGGGGTGTTGTGGTATTACGGTTTTGGGGGTTGGGGTTTTAGGGTGTTGGGATGTGGGGGCAAGCCTAAGAGGCCATGGATGCAATGTTGCTTGCTTCCTGTGGGGGCGCTGTGGAGCTATCAAGGACCAAAAGGAATCCTGGGATTTCTGCAGGAAGGAAGTGGGACGGAGCGCCAGGATGCAGCGGCAGGACGGAGTGCCAGGATGCAGCGGCAGGGTGAATTAGCGCTACAGGAACTGGGAACGGGGCGGCATGTCTGGAGCACACAGAGACATGCTCCTACTGGCATGAGGAGCAGCGATGCCACTTTTAAATCACTGTGATATTCAAATATTACAGGATCAAATGCTTATATAATCAAACCTTTTCTTTTTGGTTGTCAGTAATAAAGGAAGGTCCTGTTGTACTGCTTTGCACTGATTTACACAGTGTTTACTGGTGTTTATTTTATACTGGTTCATATGGTTCAGAGATGAAGGATTGTGCTGGTGTGCACTGGTTTAGCAGTAAGGGTCTCTACTAGTATTGTGTTAATATTTTTAGTGGTTTGGAGTGTCTGGTTTTTACTGGTTTGTCCTGGCTGTGTGACAATGAGTTCAGCTCATTTTGTTGTAGTTGCTTATACTGGCTATTCCTGGTTTGAACTGCGTTTTGATTGGTTCATACAGGTTGTGCTGGCTTGTGGTCTAATAGTACTATTACGTTTGCACTACACCAGCTCTAACGTATTGCTGTGGTAAGCACAATCAGGTTGACAAAGCATACTCAATATTTTTACCAAAATAAGCAAGAGCAATCCAATATCTTAATACCCACAACAAAACCTGTAACTGCCTCTTTCTCTCTCCTCTCCATCTATGCCTCCCTCTCTCTCTCTTTCCCTGAGAGTCCAGTTCCACGGGTCCTCAGTCCTGAGTCCCCTGCAGCGGGCCATCATCATATCCACCTTCACCCCACTGAGTTTCCCCATGTGAGTCTGCTCTTTCATTAAAGAAGGCTACTGCTGGATTCCTACCATGTTTGGTATGAGACAGAGGGGGGGCTATACAAACATGTAATACGTTGCAATGTACTGTAAATATATGGGCGTTTTATAAACTGTGATGATATATATTTTTCATAGCAATGTGTTTTTAAATATACCGTAGTCTCTGAAAACCATCTTAATGCATATTCACCTGTACACTGAGGGGAGCTGCAGGATCTGCTGTGATCCGGATGATGTGTGTTGTTTCTGTGAGAGAGATGTTTCCCTGAGCGTGTTCCTGTAAGAGCTGCTTGCCGCACATGCTCAGACAGGTCAGCTCGTTCCCTGCATACCATCACACCGTTCCCCCGGGCAGACGCCACACACCCCCTGTGCTCTCTCTCCCCTCTACTCTTCCCTTCTTCTCTCTCCTGTAGTTTCCCTTCCCTCTCTCTTCAGTTCCAATATCAGGAAGGATCATTTCAGAAGTGCTGGAGGCAGAGACCCGTGGAGTGCTCAGGAGTCTCCACACAGAACAGATATTCTTAAAAATAAAATACAGGCCTGAATGACCTGTTCTTGTCTTTATGTGTCTTTAAGTTCTTATGTTCCCTATCCCTCTCCCAGCATGCACTGCTTCTGTCTGAGGTTTGGTCAGTGGAGCGAGGGACAGACGAAGATTCCAGGAAACCAGTAGAGGTGACACTGGTCCAAGTGTAAATAAAACCACAAGATGTGATGAGTGTTATGTGGGCGAGAAAGCAGAGACCCAAAACAGAGAGCAGCACAAACACACACACGCACGTGCACACACACACAAACATACACATACACACGCACGTGCGCACGCACACACACACACACACACACACACACACACACACACACACACAGATAGCGGAGCAGATAAAGCAGGGTGATCTGCAGGGCTGAAACAGGCCAGTTTGCTTTAGAGCCAAATATCTGGAGCGTGAAACCCAAACAGATCCCCTGGTGCCACGGCAACACACACGCACGAAAGGGCACATTTTCACCACCATGAACCCATGCTGGGTGTGCAGCAAGTCTTTATATAAGTATTATGGGATGTGAATTCTTAATTATAATTCACACCTGAGTCACAGCACCTTGATACATTTTTATTTTTTTCTTTTCTACAAATGCCTCTACAAGCAGCAGAATGGGTTTGACAGCAAAACTACAGATTTTGAGAGCAGAGTCTGCAGCACTCAGCCCCTACACAAGTAAATGCAGCGAGACATGAATACATTAAATAGCTGATATAATTCTCTTAATCATAAATATTACAACAACAACACAGACAGCGTTATTCAAATACATAATATAAGAGTTATAATTATGGTTGCCAAGAGCTCACACCAACCTCTTAATTATTTAATTATGCTCATTTATTTGAACTGACAGTTTTTATAAACTAACAAGCTACAGCTTCTGACTTAAAATGTATCTGAGTCAAACACACATCCCCACCCCCCACAGGCCTGGAGTTCCGTGCCCCCATCTGTAATTACTGTGACATCACTGAGCGATCTAGCTGTAATTATTGTGACATCACTGAGTTTTCCAGCCTTAATTATTGTGACATCACTAAGTGACACACATCAGTGAGTGCTGGAGGCCAAATCTCCCAGCTGGGGAGTGAAACACAGGTCAGCCATGTCTGAGGGTGTTCCACTGCCCAGGACTGCAGTAATTTGGTGCTCAGTGAGCCCTGCCCTCAGGGAATGCACAAACTGAAGTGTTTGTGTTACATGTTGTGAATTACGGCCCATCTCTGCATCTTTCTCACCCCCTCTCTCTGTTCAGTTCAGGTTTACCAGCATAAAATACAGTGTGCCAATCATTCTGAAATGTAAATTTAAAAGCATATTAAAAGCATATATAGCTTTTAAAATATCTAAAATATTATAATTTGCTATTGTAGTTTATTTATTGTTTGGTGGTTATGCTGTTTGACAGGTCCTCACTTTTACAGGCAGCGGTCACCGCCCCTGATCCTGTCATAGCCTGAGTGGGGGGGATTAGGAGATTAGGAGCCCCCTCCCCCCATGTAATCCTGTATATAATGCAGGAGATCATCCCCCAACCCCCCCGCAAGCACCCTGCTCAGCCCACAACACCCACAGGCCCACAACACCTACAGCATCCACAGGCCCACAGCACCTACAGCACCTACAGCACCCACAGGCCCACAGCACCTACAACACCCACAGGCCCACAGCACCTACAACACCCACAGGCCTACAGCACCTACAGCACCCACAGGCCCACAGCACCTACAGCACCTACAGCACCTACAGACCCACAGCACCTACAACACCCACAGGCCCACAGCACCTACAGCACCTACAGCACCTAGAGCATCCACAGGCCCACAGCACCTACAGCACCCACAGGCCCACAGCACCTACAGCACCTACAGCACCTAGAGCATCCACAGGCCCACAGCACCTACAGCACCCACAGGCCCACAGCACCTACAGCACCTACAGCACCTAGAGCATCCACAGGCCCACAGCACCTACAGCACCCACAGGCCCACAGCATCTACAGCACCTACAGCACCCACAGGCCCACAGCACCTACAGCACCCACAGGCCCACAGCACCTACAGCACATACAGGCCCACAGCACCTACAGCATCCACAGGCCCACAGCACCTACAGCACCCACAGGCCCACAGCACCTACAGCACATACAGGCCCGCAGCACCTACAGCACCCACAGGCCCACAGCACCTAGAGCATCCACAGGCCCACAGCACCTACAGCATCCACAGGCCCACAGCACCTAGAGCATCCACAGGCCCACAGCACCTACAGCACCCACAGGCCCACAGCACCTACAGCACCCACAGGCCCACAGCACCTACAGCACCCACAGGCCCACAGCACCTACAGCACCTACAGCACCTAGAGCATCCACAGGCCCACAGCACCTACAGCACCCACAGGCTCACAGCACCCACAGGGTCATTCTGAGGCAGTGGGAACCTCATTAAGGCTCATAATTATGACATCATCACTATGAGCCTGACAAGCTATTGCCTTTGTCTTGGCACAAACACTGCCCAAACTCAGGGATGTCCTTCGCTAAAGAACCTCCAGCCAATCAGATTATCTCACCATGCAAGAGTAACTACTTCAGCCAATCACGATGTATCATAATTACTGCATTATTTCATTGTTAGAAAAAGAGAAAAACGGAGTTAAATTTTTAAAATGCTGCAGAATGTGAATGATGTCATACAGACTGCTGGCTGGACTGAGACGCGTGTGACCTGTCAGACGGTCGTGTTTCGGGCACAGGGGGCCCAGATGGCAGGAGCAGGCTATGGGGGAGGGGAGGCATGTGGGGGGGTCAAATGGTTTAAGTGACTTTGAGTAATTTACATGGACAACAGCACTCAGCTCAGATACAGCCGCATCCCCAAACAAGCAAACACGAAAGCAAGCTGGGAGCTTAACTAGCACAGAGAAACCAGGGTCCTGATTTCACTAAACAGGGATAACACAGACCAGGGGCATCAGTCTGGTCTATAAACAGAGACAGACACACATCATAGAGTTAGCATGAGAGAGATGAGTGAGAGAGACAAAGTGTGTCAGAGACAGAGAGAGAGAGAAAGAGAGAGTAGCTTTCGCAGTGCTCAGTATGTTGCCACAAACAAAGCGACAGAGTAACACTGCTGGACAATGTCACATAACACTACAGTCATATCAATGCAGAGAACATCATCTGTGTCTTTAGAAGTACTCCAAGTGTTTCCAAAAATGCTCATGAACTAAACAACATTATTACATTCATTATTACACATGTATACACTGAATTTGGCTGCAGGTTTAACTCCAGTCCTGGAGGGCCGTAGTGTCTGCAGGTTTAACTCCAGTCCTGGCAGGCCGCAGTGTCTGCAGGTTTAACTCTAGTCCTGGAGGGCCGCAGTGTCTGCAGGTTTAACTCCAGTCGTGGAGGGTCATAGTGTCTGCAGGTTTAACTCCAGTCCTGGAGGGGGCAGTGTCTGCAGGTTTAACTCCAGTCCTGGAGGGGGCAGTGTCTGCAGGTTTAACTCCAGTCCGGGAGGGCCGCAGTGTCTGCAGTGTCTGGAGGGGGCAGTGTCTGCAGGTTTAACTCCAGTCCTGGGAGGGCCGCAGTGTCTGCAGGTGTAACTCCAGTCCTGTAGGGGGCAGTATCTGCAGGTTTAACTGCACTCCTTCTGATTAATTAGTTACGTTCTGAAATATACTAAATGGCAGTTGGACCCTCCAGGACTGGAGCTGTGTCCCCTGAGTGAACCACAGAGGCATGCTGTGATCCAGAGAAACCGCGGGGTCTCGAACCTCTCACTGCCACTAAAGCACTTCGCTGTGTAACTGCTCTCGTCTTAAATATCCTCCCATCTCTCCCAAGTTCCTGTTCCCTGCTACATTACCGTAAATCATGCTAAACGATTCTGGCAGAGTGAAACCAAACTGCTGCTCAAGCAACACACAAGGGGAGGAAGTTCTTTAACAGCAACTAGTGAGGTCATCGTCCTCCAATCAGATGCCGGCAGAGGCCCTGGAGTGCCACGGAATGTTTACCGCAGTTTCCCTGGTGACCGGCGCTGGTGGGGGCCCATAGATGGTGACGGAGGAGTGACTGTGTGGCAGAATTATGAGACCTCCAGCAGAGAGCAGTAACTGAGGAGCTCGACCTCGCTCATTACAGAGTTTATTGGCCCTTTTCGGACGTGCTCCTTTGCACTGATTTCTCTCCCCACACACTGAGAGAGGGCTGTCCGTGGGCTCGCACCCCGGGCAGCTGGTGTGTGCTGGGCCCGCTCTGAGGACCCTCTGTGGTCCACACGAACCAGCACAATGAGCGACAGAGTGTTCCCCAGGTGGAGCTCCGTCCAGAAAGCAAGGTGCACACAGCACTGGTGAAAATGAGTGAAAATACAGTCCTCGATGACTTTCAGTCTTTTCTTGCTTATATACACAGTGAACATTGTGGAGCAGCTTGCCAGGTGGTGTAATGGATGCAGACCTACTCTGTAATGCTCTCATTCTGCACCATAGACCTACTCTGTAACGCTCCTATGAGAGGGAGTCTCCACAGGACTATGAGAATGATCACTCATTCCAGATTTGAAATGAGTAAAAAGAATGGAAATGAGAAAAGAAAAATGGAGAATATTTAGTGTGATAAATTAGTTGTAGTAAAGGCTGGGACTGCAGTGTCAGTGCGGTTCCCTCCATCACACACAGCAACCAACGTCTGGGTCCCACAACATTCCTGAAAATGTAGGGTAAACATTCCCAACAGTGTGTGTGTATCAGAATGTGTTGGGGAGGCTGGTTCTAAGAATGTTTCCTAGAAGAAGGCAGCACAGAGCGATTAGCACACTGCTAGCATTAGCTCCAGCAACACCTCCCCATCTTTCACCTGGGGTCACGGGCTGACGCACGAAGGAGGAGGCAGCAGGGAGGGGTGGCGTGTTCAGGCACTGGGCGGGGCTCCACCTGTTTCCTGTCTTTCACTTCCCACCCCTGTGTTCTTCCCATCCTCCCAGCATGCACTGCTTCACGCCTCCTCTTGGGCCGGTTGCCAGGACACACTCCCGCGACCCCTGTACACTCTCTGTCCCTCTTCACATCCCTCTCTAACTGTCTCAGTCAATTAGTCCATCTTTATTTTCTACACTGTAATTTACTGTAACGTTGTCACTCAGCACTTCACAGCAGATATTTTTCAGGTGAATCAATAAAAATGAAATAGAGCTATTTATGGAAAATGTTGTCCATGACAGTCCACAGCAGTCTATTGAGCTGAACCCAGCAGCTGGGATACAAAGACTGCAAAAGAACAGCACGTTAAGACAAACAGCCATAAAAAGATATAAATAAGCCAGCAGTTTTTAAAATGTAAAGTAAGTCATCTTTAATCGACCTGACTTAAGAGTTACTTAAGCTGTC
Source organism: Albula goreensis (assembly GCA_022829145.1). Lineage (NCBI taxonomy): Eukaryota > Metazoa > Chordata > Actinopteri > Albuliformes > Albulidae > Albula > Albula goreensis. The sequence continues at coordinate 26,056,880 of CM040761.1, forward strand.
ATGTCATAGATAAGAGAGATCAGGAAACTCCAGTCCCATAATGGTTAGCTGCATATACATTTTAATGAAACGATGTCAACGGAAGCTCCTGAAAAATGCAGTCCATCCTCAGTACTTTGGAGAGTCTGTGCAGGGGTTACAGTAAAGAGAGAGGTGGTTATATAACTAACTCAATTTGATATCAGGCTGGGTTTCTGCTCTGTGAGTGTGTATTAGGCTGGGTCACTGCTCTGTGAGTGTGTATCAGGCTGGGTCACTGCTCTGTGAGTGTGTGTCAGGCTGGCTCACTGCTCTGTGAGTGTGTGTCAGGCTGGGTCACTGCTCTGTGAGTGTGTATCAGGCTGGGTCACTGCTCTGTGAGTGTGTATCAGGCTGGGTCACTGCTCTGTGAGTGTGTATCAGGCTGGGTCACTGCTCTGTGAGTGTGTGTCAGGCTGGGTCACTGCTCTGTGAGTGTGTATCAGGCTGGGTCACTGCTCTGTGAGTGTGTATCAGGCTGGGTCACTGCTCTGTGAGTGTGTGTCAGGCTGGGTCACTGCTCTGTGTGTGTCAGGCTGGGTCACTGCTCTGTGAGTGTGTGTCAGGCTGGGTCACTGCTCTGTGAGTGTAAACACACATGTACACATGTAAACACACACTCACACACAGAGTCACACACATACACACACACTCACACACAGAGTCACACACACACGTACATACACACTCACACACAGAGTCACACACACACGTCACACACAGAGTCACACACACACACACTCACACACAGAGTCACACACATACACACACACATACACACACACTCACACACAGAGTCACACACACACGTACATACACACTCACACACAGAGTCACACACATACACACACACTCACACACAGAGTCACACATGTACACACAGAGTCTTATACTGCTAGCCAGCAATTCCATGATTTACAATGTGATTATTTTACTCATCCAGTAAGCTCTCCTCTTTGGCATCAAACTGAATGCAAAAGTAAAACCAAACTTAAAAATACAAGAGTCACTGCCCATCCTGCTCCCAGATCCCCCTAACCAGAAACACACAGATACACACCCAGGACAGTTTCTACACAAACCAACCCACATCTTAACAGGTTTGTAGCCTATTCACACTTCCTCAGTGATACAGGAAGTGCTGAATGAAATTCCCCGCCCCCCTGCCATAAAACCAAGGGCTTCTCCAGCTGCACAGCCACCTATCACCTTTGAGCCAATCACGTGATCCAATGATATTACTGCCAGCGTAATCCCGACCCAGAATGTTCTATCTACAGATGCAGTCACAGTTTGGGGGGCTAAGGCTTCCCAGCTGTCTGACTGGTTCCACAACAATAGAAGGTTTTAACCAGTGTTGTTTTATGGGTCAGTTAGCATTAGCCAGTGCCAAACCTCCCTACAATGGCAGCACCATGGGCCGCTGTTCCATCAGCAACGAGCATCACTGAACGTGTGGCATATTTATCCTACATCACAGAGTCGCCCCAGCCAGGCTCTTAGCAGCGTTCGGTTATGGGCCCGAGAGATGAGTTTGCAGCCAGTGTAAAGTGTAAAGTGAACACATTACTTCACTGATTCACTCACATGCAGCTCTAAGCCCACTCCATGTGTTCTATCAGAGAATACTGAATAATCTGTCTGCAAGCTTATTTGTGCCCTCAGATTTCTGAGGGTGGATTTCAGTGGGTCTGAGAAGTTTGCTCAGGGCTATATTTATTGCAGAAAGACCAGGGAGTGTTCTGGCAGCAGAATATCTGCGTACTGTTGGGAGTCCCATGGGCAACGCCATGGCAACAGTCCCTCTGTCCGGAGGCACTGACCATCAGGAGGAGACAAGGTTAAAATCACCTCTGCGGCCAGGCGGAAGAAACCACCACTCCCCCTTAACGAGAAGCTGTCTCAATTAATCAATTGGCCAATCAACCCTAACCCTTACCCAATCAACCAATCAATCAATCAATCAATCAATCAATCAATCAATCAGTCTTTACTTGCCATTTGCACAGAGTTTGTCACAAAGGAAATTATGAACAAATATGTGTGGACCCCAACAAAGGGCAGTTTGGGGGAAATGGAAAATTATAATCCCAATCTCTCTAACCCTAACCCTCACCCTAACCCAACCTTCCTGTAAATGATAAAAATGGCTACTGCCTCCAGCAGCATCGCTGCCGACGGAGGGCGGTTGTCTCAACAAGGAGTCACATGTTGACCTTTTGTTTGGATGAGTAAACGTACATTTTAAAAAAATCCCAGCTGTGGAAAAAAAGGTTTCTCATTAAATCTTCCCAGAGCTATGAAACCGTTTGAGGGGACTTTGGTCCGGTGCTTCAGGGAAAAAGGATGCAGAGGTGGAACTGGGAGTAATGCAGAGTGTAACCCCGCCCCCTTTCCGTTTGCCACAGGGGAATAACAGGTAAACTCAGCCTAGAACAGGAACCCGCACCTCACATGTACCTTATTCCTCATTAAAATCTTTCCCAACGTGTCTGTCACCTTTCCAAATATGCAAATGTTTATATGTATTTACATATCATCACTTCGTCCCAACGAATGAGCAAAGCTAATGACAAATATCCCTGCAAGTATCCAAAGGAACTACCTTTTATAAACAACCACTACTTTAAAAATTATACAACAATCTACTGATTTTTAGGGGAAGGGGAGCGGTACTTACTGATATAATTATGGTAAAATGGCCCTCTTCTTTCATAGGCTTAAATGGACAAAATAAACTAAAATCGAATTACTCCGAGACTGTAAAGAAAGAACAAAGACAGTCCAGGCATGTGCTTTCCTGTGAAACCATGGGCTGCACCTACGGGTCAAAGTTTGAATTTATGACATGCCATATGTATACTACTGTCACCGTACCAACCCTTAAAAATCCTTCCTCATACAGTCCGGTGTACTGCGAGCATGTTTCACTTCGGTGACAACTAAATAGACAGCTTATTAGATGCTGCCTGTATTGTGTCTTGAATAAATTAAAACAGAATAGAAAACGATGATCTGACTGAAGATCTCTGATGGGGTAGTTTACCTGTTCTGTAAATTGCTGTTAGTTTTGTGGAAATAACACCTTAAAACCTGAATTGTTACTCTGGCAACTCGTGGGGAATTTCCAGGACATCCTGGGGCCGTTGCCAAAAGCTAAACAAGATAAATAATGTCATATTTTAATGAAAACGGACTGCGCATGGCCAAACGGCAGTTTTGTTGACCATAGATTCAGCCCTCATCGAAATTAAGAGGACATGGCGTTATTGTCCCGCTTCTTCTCCCAGCAGAGAGCTCGATATCTGGCTCTGAACGCTGACTTCTCTCCCTTGTGAGAAACAAGTTCCGCGGTGCCAGTTCAGCAGCAGAATCCCCACATCCTCGTCCCTTATTTCTAACGCAGCATTTATGGACAGTGCTGCCGTCAAGAGCTGCGCATTGTATGGACAGACACATAATTAGTAAAATAGCCTACTTGGTAAATATATAAATTAAGACACACATGATAATGAACTAATAACACAGATAATACGTTTTCAACATGCTGCAGATTTGAACTCCCACTCAGTAACTGGGTGAGGAAAATCGCAGAATGAAAGAACCCAACCGCGCTACAGACAGCCAATTAAAATTTAACCAGTCTTTTACCTGCATCCACCGTATCCGTCAAATCATGGTTCGCAGCTGTCCTTGGAAATTCTTTTAATTTTCTGGCGCTGAGGTTTAAAATCCCGGAGTTCACTGCTTCTTCCAAAGCGCGTTCAAGACCCCGATTCATGGGCATATTGTTACAGGATCCCAAACTGCTAATGTTAGTTTGGACCGATCCGGGGGCGAGCTGGGAGAGGGGACGGGAGTCCGGTCCCAGCGTCGCCATTGTTGCCCCCGCTTTTTATGATTATCAACACTAAATGCGCAATAATTTTACATCCACCAGAAAAATCAGAGTGTATCCAACGGTGCGCGAAATTCTCTCCTAGTGACTTGCCCTCCAACTGCGACTGCGCTGCTACGCTACTGTACAACACTGAGCCCCCGCCAAGGCAACGAGTCCCAAGTGCGGACATTTTATGACCTCTACTGGTTACATTTGGGACTGCAGACCCAATTCTGCGTCCCACGATTAACTTGCTATGTGGGTCACCCGCCCGTATCCAGCGAATGCTGCAATTTATCATAAGAAGGTGTTTTAGAAACCGAAATAACAAGATATTAATCAAAATAACGTGGTCACTGTTCCATATACTTGTTGATTCCTGTTATGCTTGCAAAAGTGCAGTTTTAAATCAGAGCTCCTGTAGTTTAAAAGCACTGAAGGACAGAGCCCATAGTTAATTTCAAAGCGAGGTCAAGCAATTACAGGATCACAAACGCACTGAAGGGTCCTATTTATAACTATGGTACTTTGATGTAGACACTTTAATTTGACGTGTGTAATGCCGCAATCACAGGGTCAGCCAGTCCGCAGCGTGTTTGGGTGTATGAAATTACCACCCCAGAGGGGACATCCCCGGCCTGCAGAGCTGCAGCACGTGCTGTTTATTGTTATCACCCAACATTTAATTAATCAGCTGGAACAGTTTACAGCACAGCTGACTCACCGAATCTAGTTTGTTGGGTCTGAACTGGTTGCTCCTTTTAAGATGAAGACGGAATCGAGTGAACATTGCCACTTTCCAAGCTTAAGGTCGGCCACCTTCGCCGTAAGCCATTTCTGATCGAACTGAAATGACTCAGACTGCCTGTGCCTGCTTTGTTTCTGACCAAAGATTTACTGACAGCATATGTGCACCAATACATGTGATGTGCTCTTAGACTGTTGTTTCTATTTATTTATTTATTTATTGTAAATTATGGAAAAGTATCTGGCCTATATTTGCACAATCACATTACAAAAACACACATCTCTTTCTTTGAGGAAACGCCGTTATGTCGAAATTTGACATTTTAGTTACCCATGAAGGCTCGCGCTCTATGCTTGGGTATGGCCACACACAGACTGTACTGGAGTCTTTTGCATTATTGCCTGTCAGTGGTTTCCGGTTTTTTTTTTTCGGGATGGCGGTTTTAAGCCCAGCACCAAAACAGCCAAACAGCCAAATCATAGTTATATTAGGTGTTTCCTGTGGAGCCAGTACGCAGTTCAGCTGATGTAGGCGACAGTATTTAATATAACTGCATTTCTGATTACAGACCACTAGATGGCAGTACAGATATATCTGCCTTTCCCTGTTTGAACTCAGAAGAAACTAGATACATTATTATGACGACTGTACAACATGTGTGCAGTGAAAAGCCCGTCAGTAAATTATCTTATGATTGGTCTTGAATTTATGCCTTACAATATAATAACCCAGTGACAATTTCACCGTTTCCGTTTTGCTAGGATCTAAATTCCAGTGAACTCAAGGATGTTTTAAATCTCTTGACTCCTGCAATTAAGGTTATACAGGCCTTCTTTTGAGTATAAACATGCAATTCCAGGCAAAACATTGTACACACGTGTACATGCTTTGTTGTATATATGATAGCTAGTAACTTGCAATTGTTACTGTTTTTGTGTATGCCGTTAGATGTGTATTTCGTGTTTCTTTCCATCATGACCTTGCAGACTTGTGTCTCTTTCTTCATGAAATATTCAACGGTATGGTTTGGTTAACTGCTTATTAACAACGCGAGGTCAGGCTGCAGTGGCCTGCCCGTGCACTCCACTCATATCACGTGCCGCAATTTGTTTAAGGAAATGTACAAACTTGAGCTGTACTTCAGAGGGGGGAGAGGAGGGAGGACACTGCGACTCCACCACCCGCTGGTGCAATTAGAATACAGGAAGCGCCGGTCTAACCGTCTCTGCTTGCACAGCAGACAGGCAGCGTTCCAGACCTCGCACCCTTAATGACAGACACTGGCTTAACCGCGTCCTGGGCAGCAGCTATTTGAGAGGGCGGCCAAGTGAGGAGGTAAGTGTAAGTCACAATAGTGTTGCTTTTGAAAACGGGATCCTCTCTGCTGTACGTGTGGAATAGTATATTTTATCAAGCTGAGTTTCTGTTGGATGGCAAATTCTGCGATAAATGAAGAGATGTAGCATCTAAGTGAAAGCGCGTGTTCTGTGTGGCAGGCATTTTCTCAGAACTCCAGCTGAGAAATTGGTGTTACTCTATGGGAACGAGACGCGCTGTCGCAGATAAACATCTAACACCTGCCTTGGGGACTTGGATTTTCAAACTTGTGCACACCTAAGAAACTTGTTTGAAAAATAGCGCTCGCCCTGTCTATAATTCAGCGATGTCTTCAATGTTAAAGATAGAAGTGTTATTAAAGATGTTTCATACAGTCAAATGTTGAGAGTTCCCATGAACAGATTCCAACAGGTGCTAAGTGTCTTAAAATTATATTTTGTGGCTGAATAAAATGTAATGTGTCAGAGTAAATGTAACACTGAACTTGTTTAACGTTAGTGGTCTGTATTTCACTAATTGAAGGAAAGCTCTACAGAGATCTCACTCAGGAAGAAACTTCCCGAAGCGAGGATGTCGGAATTCGGGCCCGGATGGATCTTCACTCAGTGAAACGAAACGAAGCGGAGGAGACACGAAATGGACTCCGAGGGCGTTTTAAAGGTGCGGGAAGTCTTCAAGTTTGAGTACTGACGCTCTTTTGCCCCAGGCCGTGCTGAAGAAGTCGTGCCATCAGAGAAGCTAAATTTATGTTTGGTTTGTGTCACCTTGTTCATCAGCGGTGGGAAGAAATTGAGTGCTGTGAAGCAGCCTGGAATGTCGTTCAGAACGCCCAGGTTAGATGGTCAGGTGAGGCACGGTTGAGACTGACGTATTTAATCCCTACCGTGTCAGCGCATATGCGTGTGTACCATAATGTACATAATGTGACCTGCATTCAGTTAAATCACCCTGGACAAAGCCGCCTCGCAGTTATTTATACTGCTCTTGACTTCAAAACCTGTCAAGTTCTTCCAGAAGATAACCCCCCCCCTCCCCTTTAAAAAGAAAGATAATTTAAATTCATTTATTATATAAAATACTGTTATGTTGCTGAAACCCACACTGTGGAAGTATGATGTGACATTTATCAGCAGTGCCGTTCATATTTAAGTAGCGGAGTGGATAACAAATTACAGATTATCTTTAATAAATATATAATAATGTTTGGACTGGGATGTTTTGCTGCCTTGTGCCCAGGTGAGTTAGGCTCTTCAGTTTAGTCAGGTGAGGTGTGATGAGCTGGGCTGCTCTCATTAGCCTGTCAGGTAACTCGATTTGCATGTAAACGAGTGTACCTGCAGCCATTATTCAAACCAGCTCATGGATTAGATTTGCATGTGAACCTGACAGAGCAGTGAGCGTGCTGATCCCTGACAGAGCAGTGAGCGTGCGGATCCCCTGACAGAGCAGTGAGTGTGCTGATCCTGACAGAGCAGTGAGCGTGCTGATCCCTGACAGAGCAGTGAGCATGAGGATGCCTGACAGAGCAGTGAGCGTGCTGATCCCTGACAGAGCAGTGAGCGTGAGGATGCCTGACAGAGCAGTGAGCGTGCTGATCCCTGACAGAGCAGTGAGCGTGCTGATCCCTGACAGAGCAGTGAGCGTGCTGATCACTGACAGAGCAGTGAGTGCAGAGAAACTGACTGCAGTTTAGGCATGAAATCTTTTGGCTGCATGTTAACACACCGGTGCCATGCTTCTCCTGTGATCCCCTCAGAGCAGATACCCCGATGAGGGGAGTTAAACTCTACACCCCCCCACATAACTGTGCTGAAAGTCAGGAGAGACTCCTCCTCACGCTGTCCCAGGTCACTCAGCAGTTCAGGTGCTGCTCATGTCTCTGCAGGCTCCAGCAACCTGATAGACTCCTGAACAACACTATAAAGAGCCACTCAGCCAAGCTCAGTGCAGCAGGTTAATTCAGAGAGGAATGGAGTTAGCAGGTCACTCTCAGACAGGAGTTAAGACTTAAAAATGCATGCAGGAAATGGCACATGCAAGGCCATCATGGCTGAACATTACTGTAATGCACATAACCAGCCGGGGGTCAGGAGCCGCAGGGCAGAGCGTGGGTGTTTGGGGTGGACTGTGGCACCCAAGCGGTGAGATCAGTGTGATATTAAACACACAGACCCTCTCTCAGTTCTCACATCCTGACTCAGTGCTTGCCACCGCACAGCCATCCCTGCAGTGCAGGGTCTGAGAACTCAAACACACACACAGCCTCTGCCGCTCCCCCTGTGGGGTTGCTGTTATTTGCACACACAGGAAAAAAGGTCTTATTCAGCATGATTTTCATCACATCCTGTGTGGAAGAAACTAAAACCAATCATAGGGCTATGTCCTTTACATGTTCTTTATGTGACCAATCATAGGGCTATGTCCTTTACATGTTCTTTATGTGACCAATCATAGGGCTATGTCCTTTACGTGTGTTCTTTATCTGACCAATCACAGGGCTTTGTCCTTTACGTGTGTTCTTTATGTGACCAATCACAGGGCTTTTTACGTGTGACCAATCACAGGGCTATGTCCTTTACGTGTGTTCTTTATCTGACCAATCACAGGGCTATGTCCTTTACGTGTTCTTTATGTGACCAATCACAGGGCTATGTCCTTTACGTGTTCTTTATGTGACAAATCACAGGGCTATGTTCTTTTACGTGTCCTTTACATGACCAATCAAATGGCTGTGTTTACCAGTCACAGGGCTTTATTCTCTGTATTCCTGACAGCTGATGGAACCTGCATCCCTTTTGAAGGTTCAGTCTCCCATTAGGATAATTGTGCTTCTGTGCTTTGCCTTTTTGTCTTCTGTGATGTCATAAAAACCAAAAAGGGAATTGTTCAAGAGGGAACTGATGCCCAAGTTACACAGAGGAAATGGACGCCTGCATGCACACACTAGCACACATGCACACACACACGCACGCATGCATGCACACACATGCACACATGCACACACACACGCATGCACGCTTGCATGCACGCATGCACACTTTCACACTCAGACACTTTCCCACATGCACACACATGCAGACACACTGGCACGCACACACGCATGCACACAGTGAGAGTGCTAGTAGCCTGTAGTGGGACTGGTGTTAGTAGTCTTAGAGCAGGCTAATTTAGCATTAGCAGTGGCAGTTTAGTATAATAAGTTGTAGAGCAGGCTAAGTTAGCATTAGCAGTGGCAGTTTAGTGTAATAAGTTGTAGAGCAGGCTAATTTAGCATTAGCAGTGGCAGTTTAGTATAATAAGTTGTAGATCAGGCTAAGTTAGCATTAGCACTGGTAGTATAGCATAATGAAATCTGTTCTTCTTCCTCAGCCTCCCCCTCGCCCGCAGCAGCACTGTGTGAGCTGGTCTGAAGGCCCACCCTTGCTGAAGCCACACCCCCTCCATTGGTGGACCCCACCCCCTCACTGGCAGGTAAACACAGATGTGGGGGACTCCACCCCCTCACTGGCAGGTAAACACAGGTGTGGATTCCCTGAGCCGCTGCTGTTCTTGGGGCCAGGTGTGTGCGTGTGGGGGAGTCCCTGCGCATTTTAAAGCAAATTTGGTTATATCACATGCCATGAGATCTGAATAAAGACAAACTGCACCTCACTGTGTTTGTGAGGGAGTCCATCTCCCCCAGGAAGTGTTTATGCAGTTTCAATGCTTAACTGCTTCCTGTAAATCACTGATTGGCTGAAAAACCCACATGTGCTGCTTCCAAGGCCTAAAGAAGCGTACTCACTGAAGGGAAAGCACAGAAAGCTGCAGCTGCTTTGGCCCCCCAGGGTGGCAGCTTCACACCTCGGGGGTTTTGGAGCCCGGAGCAGATGGAGACGCGAGTCTCCTCCTCCAAACTGCGTTTCATCACAGCCAGCATTCAGGCTTGTGCAAACGCAGTGTCTACAGTCGGTCATTTCCACACACAGCTCAACACATCTACAGTGCATCACCAAATAGACTCATCTGAGAAAATTTTGTAATACCTTCACATTAAATTTTACTACATTACATCACATTAAGATAAGTTTTGTGTCCATGCTGTTGTGCAATAACTCCATTATTTACTGAACCGTGGAAAATTGACAGAACACAGTTGTCTATTTTTGTATCAAAACTGAAGAATGACAGAAATGAAGATGGGAGTTTTTGCTCATCTGATTATCTCTGAATTTCCTGTGATAATAATCAGTTTGCTGTATGCATGTTCTTAAGTGAGAAGCTTAAAACCACACACACACACACACACACACACTCACACACACACACTCACACACTCGCGCACACACACACACACACACTCTCACACACACACACTCACACACACACACACACACACACTCACACACACACACACTCACACACACACACACACACACACACACACACACACACACACACACACACACACACACACACTGGCACTGACGTGCTGAGGCAGTACTTGTGCTCTTGTTGCAGAGGAGTTCTCCAGGCCTGCAGTGATTGGTCACTTGGGTGTTCCATGGGGGCGTGGCCATGCCTTCACTCTCAGTGCGGGGCATGCTCCTGTCTGTGGTGGGGAGTTCAGGAGGGAGCGGGGAAACACGGTACGAGCCCCTCCCCCAGCACTCTCCCCCAGCCCTCTGCCCCCCCATGCCCCGAGCCCGGGCCAGCTCGGACAGCAGCGGGGGACCTGCCGACCAGTCGCTCCATAGACAGCGAGGACGACGGCTACGGCGAGCCCGACAGCAGCGCCTCGTCCCTGCTAGAGCCTGAGGCCAAGCAGGGCTACTTCTTGCCCCGCAGCAGCCCTGTCATCTCTCGCAGGAAGTGCCCCTCCAACAGGAAGTACCCCTCCAACAGGCAGTGGCCCTCCCGCAGGCAGTGCATCTCGCGCAGGCAGTGCATCTCTCGCTCCCTTTCGCCATCGCCCTCCGCGGCCCCCCCTCCCAGCCTCACATCCCCCCAACCAGATGAACTGACGGAGACGCCACCCCCTGGACCCCAGCCCTGCGTACCGCTGTCACCAGGGAAACCTCGTTGCGTGTCCCTCTCAGCCAATCTGAATCGGTTCATGGAGGCTGGGTTCCCGTTCTCCCTCCACTTCCCGCGGGGCCGAGAGGAGGGCCTGAAGCCGCGCTCACAGTCCGAGGCTCACGCCCCTGCAGGTAGCTATGGCACAAACGTTTTACAGTTTTTATGGTATTTTTCTGTGTTTTTTTTTTTTACTACACTTTTGTTGTATTCTGGCTGTGTTTTACTTTGTTTTGGCTGTATTTTTCCTGTATTTACAGTATACTGCATCTTATTGCATGTATGTTTTGCTGAATTGCTGTATTTTTGTGGTATTTTGACTGTGCTGTTTCAGGGCCCTGGAAAAACAGGGATTCTGATGAAACTCAGACTCCTGATGAAATCCTCAAAGCCAGCTGTGACCTGGACAAGGTGAGAGCATGACCCCCGACCTCTGACCCCCGGTCATGTGACATGTGACCCCATTGATGTAAGACAGTGGTAGCTATGAGGAGGCAAGTTGCTGTGACTTGGACTAATTACTGATCCCTCAGGCCAGTTAAGGGTTTATTGTAAACTTTATAAAAGCATAAAAACCCTCTATTTGTGAATTTTAAAGTTTGTATGCATGTGTGTATGTATGTGTGTGTGTGTGTGTGTGTGTTTCGCAGGAGAACGCTCACTTCATTGTGGTAGACATGGTACTTGAAGCAGTGGAGACAGCAAAGTGGACGGGCCTGAGTCAGAAGGGGGGCGGAGCCTCAGAGACGTGTCCGGACTGTATCCAAGAGACCCTCATTAACACAAGCTTCAGCCCCGCCCCCCGCACCAAACAGCACTCAGCATC
>CM040761.1:26073744-26226244 GCA_022829145.1 Albula goreensis
ATTAAAGTATAAACAGCTGCAGCACCCTGAGTGATTAAAGTATAAACCGTGCTTCAGCAGCACCTGCTTCAGCAGCACCTGAGTGATTAAAGTATAAACCGTGCTTCAGCTGCACCTGAGTGATTAAAGTATAAACCGTGCTTCAGCTGAGTGATTAAAGTATAAACCGTGCTGAGCACCCTGAGTGATTAAAAACCGTGCTTCAGCAGCACCTGAGTGATTAAATAAAACCGTGCTTCAGCTGCAGCCACCCTGAGTGATTAAAGTATAAACCGTGCTTCAGCTGCACCCTGAGTGATTAAAGTATAAGCACCCTGAGTGATTAAAGTAGCTGCTTCAGCTGCACCCTGAGTGATTAAAGTATAAACCGTGCTTTAAAGTATAAACAGCTTAAAGCTTCAGCTGCACCCCTGAGTGATTAAAGTATAAACCGTGCTTCAGCAGCACCCTGAGTGATTAAAGTATAAACCGTGCTTCAGCTGCACCCTGAGTGATTAAAGTATAAACCGTGCTTCAGCTGCACCCTGAGTGATTAAAGTATAAACCGTGCTTCAGCTGCACCTTGATTAAAGTATAAACCATGCTTCAGCTGCACCCTGAGTGATTAAAGTATAAACCGTGCTTCAGCAGCACCCTGAGTGATTAAAGTATAAACCGTGCTTCAGCTGCACCCTGAGTGATTAAAGTATAAACCGTGCTTCAGCTGCACCCTGAGTGATTAAAGTATAAACCGTGCTTCAGCTGAGCCTCCTCTCTCCCCAGGACCTGCAGAAGCAGCTGTGTGCCATTAAGAAGCTGCTGACAGCCTGCAGACTTTCAGCCGGGTAATTACTGTCACCTCCCCGCCTCTCTGCCTCCCTCTCCCTCTCTATTCCTCTCTATCTCCCTCACATTGTAGCCTTCTTCCTTTCTCTCGCCCTCTCTATCTCTCTCCCTCTCTTTCTCCCTCAGTGCCATTCACAGTCTCTTTCTGTGTCTCAACATGCAAACACCAATGTGGTAATAATAATTATTAGAATCGATAAAATAGATAAAACGCTGACAGGTTTGTGTGTGCAGTAGGTCTCCTTCTCTTCCTCTCTCTTTCTCTCTCTCTCTCTGGCCCCTCCCCCACCCAGGCATCAGTCAGTTCAAATGATGGGTCATTTCCATGGGCAAACAGACAGGCATCAGCCTTATCACACAGGTGCTACAATCAAAGATTTAAAGTCACAGCATCTGGTTTTGGAGTGCCTGTCTTGTACCATCCACCGCTCTGACCACTGCACCACACTGATGTGCTGGCCTCTGATCTTGTTGCCTTGGTGCTTGTTGTCAGGGTTTTGCAGGAGTTTGAGCAGTTGCCGGGTAACCTGACTCAGGAGCCACTGGTCTTCTCCATGGATGACCTGCAGAGGATCAAACGAGGTCAGCTGGTTCCTCAGGCCCGTGCGCTGCTGCGCCTTGCTGTCGCACATGTGGACAACTGTCAGGTCAGGCCACTGGGGTCCAGAGCCCTAGCATCTGTGCCCTACACCCTAAGGCCAGAGCCCTATCCATCTGTGCCCTATACCCTAAGGCCAGAGCCTTATCCATCTGTGCCCTACACCCTCAAACCAGAGCCCTAACCATCTGTGCCCTACACCCTTTAAACTAGAGCCCTAACCATCTATGCCCTACCCACTCAAATCAGAGCCCTAACCATCTGTGCCCTACACCCTAAGGCCAGAGCCCTAACCATCTGTGCCCTACACCCTTTAAACTAGAGCTCTAACCATCTGTGCCCTACACCCTTTAAACTAGAGCTCTAACCATCTGTGCCCTACACCCTAAGGCCAGAGCCCTAACCATCTGTGCCCTACACCCTTTAAACTAGAGCTCTAACCATCTGTGCCCTACACCCTTTAAACTAGAGCTCTAACCATCTGCGCCTTACACCCAAGGCCAGAGCCCTAACCATCTGTGCCCTATACCCTCAAACTAGAGCTCTAGCCCTACACCCTTTAAATCAGGGCCCCTCATAATCTGCATCCAAACTAGCTGTCATGCACTAAATGCCATATTCCACTGTCCTGCACACTTACTAAGCACTTTCTATTTTCACATGAACCCAAGGGAGCCAATCACACACTCTCACTGCCTCTACAGTGATTACATCACAGTGGAGGATCATGTGCTCTCTCATGTCTCTGACCTCTGACCTCCTCCTCGTTAGTGCTGAGTAATGCTGCTTTCTTTGCAGATTTGCCTTGCCAGGGGCTTCATCTGTGAGTTCTGCAAGAGGAAGGATGTTCTGTTCCCCTTCCAGACCGAGACCTGCCAACGCTGCAGAGGTGAGAGTTTAACCAGCACTGAGACTCTGTCACCCTGCTGTAGGAGTTTAACCAGCACTGAGACTCTGTCACCCTGCTGTAGTTTAACCAGCACTGAGACTCTGTCACCCTGCTGTAGTTTAACCAGCACTGAGACTCTGTCACCCTGCTGTAGTTTAACCAGCACTGAGACTCTGTCACCCTGCTGTAGTTTAACCAGCACTGAGACTCTGTCACCCTGCTGTAGTTTAACCAGCACTGAGACTCTGTCACACTGTGTTCCCTGAATTCTTTGTAAGGACGTGTTACTAGTGTTTGGCTTTGTCTCTTCCCCCAGACTGCAAAGCCTGTTTCCACATCCAGTGCTTCAGAGATGAGCAATGCCCCAAATGTATGCGGATTCAAACCCGCAAGTGCCTGACGGACACTGAGCTCAGCTCCCTCTTGACTGAGCAGAGCTAGCATTTCCTTTCTCCTGCTTCTTTTTTCCTTGTATTTTAATATAATATTACCAGCAATGGAGTGATGGTAAAACTTAAGCAGCATATGGAGCAGATGGTTTTTCAACTGGATTAAACTGGACAGAAATGGACACAAAAGGAATAGGTCAGAGAAAGATGAATTAAGATGGACCAATATGGACGAATGTGGACTCAGGTGGACTAAAATGGACTCAGCTGGACTGAAATGGATTGAGTGAACTCAGGTGAAATCTCGGCAGTCTGCACACTGACAGCTCTGCTGTCCTCCCCTGAATACTGGGTATTCTCAAATTATGAAATGCTGTGTGCTGGAAACCCAACACACACAGTACTATAATACAGCCATGTGAAAGGTTAGGATCGCACAGTACTATAATACAGCCATGTGAAAGGTTAGGATTGCACAGTACTATAATACAGCCATGTGAAAGGTTAGGATCACACAGTACTATAATGCAGCGATCTCAGTTTGTGTGTGACCCTGCAGTGTCCCTTGGCTTTGGACTGCAGACCTTATTTAAATAACTTAAATCCTTAAAAGATTCAGTGCATCAGGTGCAAAGACAGATATTTTAGTTTTAAACAGACTGAGATTAACATCTATGGTACAAGAACACCTTTGTGTGCGTTTGTTTGTTTGTGTGTGTAGGCGTATGTGTGCGTGTGTGTGTGGAACCACATAACTGTGCTTTTCATATATCTGATTTACTTAGAAAATGTTGTTTGAAGTGACATAACATATCTATATTTTTCTTATAAAGAGGAACTGAATCCACTGTAAGAACAGCTGCTGGTTAGCCTGTCTCTTGTTAATTCTCTGTGGGGTTTTCCCACATGTACCTACGATAGAAACACCAGCCCCTGCCCTTTACTGTAACAGGGTACAAAAAGCACTCAGGGTTTCACACTCACTAATGCATGGGATTAAACTTGAACTGTTTTAGTTTTATTTTAGAAACTGTGTCTGTTATTCCAACAACCAATTCTCAAGACTGCACATTAATGAGTTTTATTATTAGTTGAAGAGAAGTTGAACTCTTGTTTGTGTATACTGTTGCTAGGGTAAAAGGGTTTGCCTACACAATGTGAAAATGTGAAATCCCCATCATGTGATTTTGAAAGACAACACAGCCCCACCTGCTGGACATTTGGGAAACTACATGAAACAGCAGTACTCTGCAATGCTGTCATTCATAATATCACTCTGACTGACTGGTAAATGAAACTCTAGAAACTCTTATACATAAATATATTCATGAATTATAGAAGATGAATACATAAACAAAAGTCATTTCATAATTACACATATTAAACTGGTTTAAATGGTGAGTACTTGAGAAGAAGTGTTTTAAAAGTCATTTGCAGAATAGTGTGCTCTTCAGCTCCTCTAAGTGAAGATATTCAGTCCATCCTCTTGTGTGTCCTCCCCCTGTCCCATGGGCTGGAGAATGGAGCACCATGAAATGACTGGGTGGAGCAATTTCATGCCGTGAACTGATCAAAACAAATTGATTTCTACAGCAAACCATTCTCAATCCATAAATTCTGTTTTTCAGTAATGCCTCTCACACTGAAATGAGCCAGGTCGTGCACTTCAATCAAAGTGCATCCAGTAGATGTAGGAGGTCATTCAGAAAATGCTGTTTCTTTGCTTCATCTCTGCAAAGCCACAGCTAGAAAGTTTGCTCCACCCATTCTGTAACCCATGAGGCATTGCTTTCCTGTCACAGTTCTGACCAATCAGTGTTACCCCTGCATTTTTCCAGCCAATCAATGTGTATCCTGTGTTTTATCCAACCAAACAGTGCCTCTCCTGTGTTTAATTCAGACAAACAATTTCCCCAATATCTAACGCCTTCACCTGCTTTCAGTGCAGGTGGATCCCATAGCAGCCTACCAGACAGGGTCATGCATGCTGTGTTAAAGTAACTGTAAACTGAAATTTAACATTACTTTGCTACAAGTTTCGAATTATTACAGGTTAATTTGCTAAAGGAGGAACTTGCGTTCTGTTTAGTTTTTATGTGAGTAGCACTCCTCAAAGCATTTGTCAGAGGTGGGTTTCACAGACACTGGAACCACCTTCTGCCCAGCCAGTGTACCCATCTAGTTTTCTGAGACTTTTGCAAATGCTCATCTGAAAACAACCAGTGAAATGTAAAACACCATATAACATACTGCATACATACCATAGGAAGGTAACATGACAATAGTCACTATAAATTATGTCTTCTCAGAGACAGTGTGGGATGTTTTTATATGTGGCACATTCATATGAAGGACAGCAGACTGCAAACCAGGTGTCACTCTTTGTGTTAATACTATTGAGAGTATGAAGACATACTCTCTGGAGAGTATACATGGATTTTGAGCTGTACTCTGCCTGCAAGCCCCAGTATAGCTCAAGCTTAAGTGTCTTTCTGCTGGTGCACTGAACACATTCACCCATTCCAGCCAGATAGAGTTTTCAGTAACCATGTTCAGTTTGCTTGCGTTCATGGTAAAATCACACACAGTGCGTACTGGCATACAGCACACGCACCGATGCCAACGTGTCATAGATACCGTAATGCTAAGCTACCAGTGACTTGATCTGCTAACATATAGCCCGCTAACGAGGCAGGAGTGTGTGAAAAACAGACCTATGTGCTTCAGGCTGTACCAAATACCATGATGCACTTCTGCCAAGATGGAATGCAAAAATGTGCACAGACAACTGGAAACTATGCAAAACCTGCTAGGTCATCATCACAGCATTGACTCGCAGTATGCACAAGACAAGCATGCCTTTGTTTTGGTCCCTGGGAAGCAACCTGCCAGTAAATCAAAAACAATGTTTTGTTTTCTTGTCGTTGCTCTCGATCTCTTTACCGCCCAGAGTATGCCCACTCACAGAACCTAAGTTTTGTTTTCCTTTGCCATGGTCTGCATTGCAGTGGGTCAGTTTAATTTATGTGTGCATCTAAATGCACTGGAGAGGCAACAGTCTGCTCCACCCTGCCTATGAAACAAGACAAACTTCACACAGGATAACGTGACTCTTCATTAACTATCTCAGCATTTACCTGTGTTTGTTTGGTGGGATGTCACCTGCTCCCAGGTGAGGTTTATAAGTGAGGTTTTCAAGGGCAAAAGATTTAACTGATTGGACAGCAGTCCAGGTTAAGCTGGTCAGGTCTGTGATTGGACAGCAGTCTGAGTTAAGCTGGTCAGGTCTGTGATTGGACAGCAGTCCGAGTTAAGCTGGTCAGGTCTGTGATTGGACAGCAGTCTGGGTTAAGCTGGTCAGGTCTGTTAGTCTCATCGCTCTCTCAAGCGGTCACTCCTGGTCGACTGGGCACCTGGTGGAGTGTTTGCTGTCTTTGTTATCAAAATGGTGCTTTTTCAGACCATATGCATTCACACAGCCACTTCTGTAGCATCACAATCTCCAGCAAAGGATCACGATCACCCACTCGCTCATTGTACACACGTACCTGCCTAGCGTATATGCAGGTAACGTCCTTCAGCACACCCAACAACATGTTCGAGTCAAATGCAGAGTTGCCCCATGTTCCATTTTCATGACACAACATATTTAATGTGGTTCTAGCCAACCTCATATTTTATTTGCGTCATATTTAGTCTGCTGTTTTGACAAAATTGCTAATGATATTGTGTAGTTATCTGAGCATATGGTGAGCACAGCTGGAGCTCTCCAGTCAGACACTGGGCCATTGTGTTCAGGGGAAAACTGCATCTGTGCCCAGCCAAACCTGTGCCGCATTGTCCCATGATCTGTTTACTTAAATCAAGCCCTTTTTGACAGGTGTTTTATTT
The DNA here is from genome assembly GCA_022829145.1 of Albula goreensis. Taxonomy (NCBI): domain Eukaryota; kingdom Metazoa; phylum Chordata; class Actinopteri; order Albuliformes; family Albulidae; genus Albula; species Albula goreensis. The sequence goes on from CM040761.1 coordinate 26,080,337, forward strand.
CCTGTAATTCAATCAACTTGTATTGCTACATCTTCAAAAACATTCCAGCGCTGATGATCACTCTGAGTCTCGCGTCGCGAGGTCTATTGGATGTCTGTGACAGTCATGTGTCCTCTTTCCTGAACTGCCCACATTAGATTCCGTTTTCCCTACTTGTGAGCGCGAGAGAGGCCATGCTCCAGCCAATTATCCTCCATTAGTCCGTGAAAGAAAGGAAACAGAGTCCCCACACAGAACCAGCATGTACGGCTCCACGTGGAGCACAGACGGCATAAACCACTACCTCTGTCCTGTAAGTTCTTTCTTGTTTAAATTTGTGTCTTTTTTTCTTCAAGAAAAGTGTATTATACTTTGATTAGTGTATTATACTTTGTACTTTGGGAAATAATTCTGCTTAGGTGGTGGCTGTTCATCTTTGCAAAGGCCTGCTAAAACCTTCATTTATTTAGCCATAAGCACTGCATGCTTTATTTACTTGAAAACTTTTGACCAATTGTACTACATAAGCTAACTTGCTTTTCAATGAATTTAACTGATCAGGCTTATTTAAGGAGCGTATATTTCTTGTAGCTGTTCCTGAAGACCTAAAACCGTTTGTAACTATTTACAGTGGCTATCATGATTATCGTTTAATGTTACAGTGATACTTTTTTAACTTTAGGTAGATTATGGCGGTGAGATTTCCCATTGCTTGCTTGTAATGGACGATTGTAAAGAACGACTCTCAAAACCATTGTCAGAAGTGGGATTCGAACCCACGCCTCCATTCGGAGACCAGAAGACCCTTTTTTACAGGAAGGCTTTGCACCTTGAGTCTGGCGCCTTAGACCGCTCGGCCATCCTGACAACTGCTGGCAGGTTTTTTATCAAACAAAGCAAACCTGCACACTGTGTTGTCACATTGGCTTTCTAAACGTTTTTGAACGTCTGTGAGTTTCACGGAATGACGCGCGACCTACAAAACAACACTACTGTCGTGTGTGGACTTTCCAGATTTCTCCAAACCGACTGTGTTCTGTGTTTCTGGAGGGATCTAGCGCCTTCGTCTGGTAACTGGTGCGAACTGAACACGCAGATCATATACCGCGCACACAGGGAAACGTAAAGATTCAAGCTTTTTTCGTTCCGACTGTCAGACCACTTGTTTTCTGCAAGACTTCGATCTTCGATCACCATATAAAGTTTCACAGGTTTTATAAATATGCAATGGTATAAACTACATCTGCCTTTGTTCTTTCTATATTATAACAGTGCTCTCGGACACATATCTCTTGTGTGAAATGCGCAAAACCATGTCAGAAGTGGGATTCGAACCCACGCCTCCATACGGAGACCAGAAGACCCTTTGCACAGGAAGGATTGATATCCTTGAGTCTGGCGCCTTAGACCACTCGGCCATCCTGACAGATAGCGCTCAATGCATGTCTATCCATTCTCAGTATATGTACCGACATAACACTATTGCGACTAGATCAGATAGAAACTCTTATAAGGCAATTTTAAGGTTACAGAACCAATGCTTCCAATGAGCATCCAACTGACACGGACAGTGTCTAATTGCGAAAGCAGAGGTGCAGATATTGACCACTACCGTGAGCCTCCACCATAACAGAATGACGGAAGCCGATGTTTTTGTTTTTTTTTACCTTCATCAGTTGCATGTTTATCTTACCTGATAACACTGATTAGCTAGTTGGCTACATGTGATTAATTAAGAAATCATATTGTACTCCACGCAAAAAGTTTAACTAGTTAGCAGACCAGGTCTTGCTTGCAAGTTAGATTTACCCAATCCCTGTATTCAAGTGTTATTCTATCGTAGTGTGGGAGGGATTTAAGAGGTGTGTGTCTGTCCGCTGTGTTGGTGCACATGTGAACAAATTTTACTTCAAACTGGATGGGGTAATTGAATGTCTAGGGGAATCGTTACAGGGACGCATCCATTTACGTTACATTTCGTGGATCTGCGTAGTAGTACTTTCTGTAAACTGATGCCGGTGAGGGTAAATCGTCCGGCTGGAGACAGACAGAAACTAGCTACCTACGTTGATGTTGCTACATTAGACTATAGAAGCTATACGTAACTAGCTCTTCAGCTATTGTGAACGATATTATAGTTATATATGTACATATTTTAACGGCAGAATTAATTAATATGATATATTTTTCTACCACTTGAAAACTTAATTCACAGTGGCTGGCTGACTACAGCTAGGGTTACTGAATCAATATGACATAAAGCCGTTCAGATATACTGTCTGTAGTTATAGCTCATAACAAACACATAAAAGTTCTCGTTAGCAGTAAGATTCGTACAAAATTTACAATGAATAGGATTTCACCAAAGAAGATCAATGTTCCTACACGCGTACAAAAGTCGTCAGTATCAACCGCTGAACAGGTTGGCATGGTTGTCTGTCAAAGCAAGCAGCCGCCGAATACCTTTGGCGACCTTTCGGTCACAACAAGCGGCACCGAATTGGAACCTGAGGCCGGGGACAGCATTAAACTGTATAGGGACAATCAAGAAGTCGGCTTCTCAAGAGAAGGGTTTTCTAAACATAAGGTTTGTGAACTGATTTTCTTTCCTTTTGTTGTTAGCAGTTTAATCAGATGTATACATACACTGGTGATCTTAACTTACATAAAACCCTGTAGCATGAATGTTTTCTTTTCAAACTTGCGTCTTGTTATAAAGTACATCGTTCTCGAAAGCTGGATAGCTTTTAATGTTTATGACATTATTGTGGATGGTTTGTCATGAAATACTGACATTGTTGTTCCAATTTTAGGAAATATAAATGATTAAAACTCATCACAATAGGAATACACTGTGCACCTCTGTTGCCATTCAAAACGCGAAAAGAACATTTTCACTGAGAGTACAAGTTGAGTGTTTTCTGATGCTTTACGTCATGTCACCTACTGGTGTTCTGTCGCAACAGATGGTGCCAGTTTGTATTTTTTATGTTTCATGATGTTGGACAGCAGATCTGTAACTGGAAAACAACATAGTTGCACACGCGCGTCTTATCTCCAAAGCGGTTGTATTTCATACAGCTATTTCACTTTAAAGTGTTTATTTTGTGAACTGAATCTTCGTTGTATACTGTCCACTATATGGGTTATTCGCTAACGTTGTACATTAACTCGAGTCTCCTGTAAATTAGGTTTAAACCTTTTTGCAGCGAGGAATGGTAGAGGTCACTCACCTTCGAGTAAACACTGAGTATTTATTTTACATTTCATCATATATCACTCTGTGGTGCCCCTAGGATATATCGAATTGTAGGGCCTGGGTGGAAACGACAAACAAACCGCAGGGTAGAGTCGTTATTTGAGTCCTGTACTCTGACCCTCAGGTCACGGGATCGATGTCTGTGGTGTTTCGCTGTGTTCTGGAAAGAATGAACATTCTTGAACTTTCTCTAAGGATGAAAAAGATTTACCAAGAAAAAAGGTTGGAAGAACTTCAATACAAAGTTTTTAGGAATCAGGCTAACCCGACTGAAAATATGAGGCACGACGATAATCTGTGTGGCGCATTATTGTGTTGTAAACCCTACGGACCTCATGTCAGTGCTCGGCGGAGCCTGGTTTACTCTTGACATTCAATGAATGTTGACTTTAAGCAGTGTCACATTTACCCCGTGTGGAAAAAACGACATCACATGACCTCCTCGCGGCCAATCACGGATGCCTTTTTGACCATGGACCCGCCACTGCTCCCGTGCCTTAGGGCAGATAGTTGGTCAGGTTATCATGTGATCTGCTGTAACTTTTGGAGACAACCCAAAAAAAGGTTGTTCAATTTTTGCTAACTCATGGCAAAAAAGACAGCTAGATTCCACCCCACAATAGTCTCATTTAGTGGGCTGAAGTTGTGTGTGGTTAGCAGGAAAATTTATCTTACATTCTTTATGTTTTGGCCACTCTGCTGTGACTGTAGGATTACAATATGGACTGGGTACACCTGTTCCTGGAGTGCTCATTTCAGAGATATTGGATGAATGTGGGTGATGATCTGGGGTCATTTTCAAACCTGATTCTATATCAGCTCTTTTTGAGATTCCCGGCCCCAGTGACAGATCTGAACTGCACTGCTTTCACCAGGCTTACAGCAGAGAGGTATACACCTGGCACTATCGCTCTGAACTGCACTGCTTTCACCAGGCTTACAGCAGAGAGGAATACACCAGGCACTATCGCTCTGAACTGCACTGCTTTCACCAGGCTTACAGCAGAGAAGTATAAACCTGGCACTATCGCTCTGAACTGCACTGCTTTCACCAGGCTTACAGAGAGAGGTATAAACCTGGCACTATCACTCTGAACTGCACTGCTTTCACCAGGCTTATAGCAGAGCGGTATAAACCTGGCACTATCACTCTGAACTGCACTGCTTTCACCAGGCTTACAGAGAGAGGTATAAACCTGGCACTATCGCTCTGAACTGCACCGCTTTCACCAGGCTTACAGCAGAGAGTTATAAACCTGGCACTATCACTCTGAACTGCACTGCTTTAACCAGGCTTACAGCAGAGAGTTATAAACCTGGCACTATCACTCTGAACTGCACTGCTTTCACCAGGCTTACAGCAGAGAGGTATAAACCTGGCACTATCGCTCTGAACTGCACTGCTTTCACCAGGCTTACAGCAGAGAGGTATAAACCTGGCACTATCGCTCTGAACTGCACTGGAGAGGTATTCACCAGGGCTTACAGCAGAGAGGTATAAACCTGGCACTATCACTCTGAACTGCACTGCTTTCACCAGGCTTACAGCAGAGAGGTATAAACCTGGCACTATCACTCTGAACCGCACTGCTTTCACCAGGCTTACAGCAGAGAGGTATAAACCTGGCACTATCACTCTGAACCGCACTGGTTTCACCAGGCTTACAGCAGAGAGGTAGGTATAAACCTGGCACTATCACTCTGAACCGCACTGCTTTCACCAGGCTTACAGCAGAGAGGTATAAACCTGGCACTATCACTCTGAACCGCACTGCTTTCACCAGGCTTACAGCAGAGAGGTATAAACCTGGCACTATCACTCTGAACTGCTTTCACCAGGCTGCAGAGAGGTTTCACCAGGCTTACAGCAGAGATGTATAAACCTGGCACTATCACTCTGAACTGCACTGCTTTCACCAGGCTTACAGCAGAGAGGTATAAACCTGGCACTATCGCTCTGAACCGCACTGCTTTCACCAGGCTTACAGCAGAGAGGTATAAACCTGGCACTATCGCTCTGAACTTCACTGCTTTCACCAGGCTTACAGCAGAGAGGTATAAACCTGGCACTATCGCACTGAACTGCACTGCTTTCACCAGGCTTACAGCAGAGAGGTATAAACCTGGCACGATCGCACTGAACTGCACTGCTTTCACCAGGCTTACAGCAGAGAGGTATAAACCTGGCACGATCGCACTGAACTGCCCTGCTTTCACCAGGCTTACAGCAGAAAGGTATAAACCTGGCACGATCACTCTGAACTGCACTGCTTTCACCAGGCTTACAGCAGAGAGGTATAAACTTGGCACTATCACTCTGAACTGCACTGCTTTCACCAGGCTTACAGCAGAGAGGTATAAACCTGCACTATCACTCTGAACTGCGCTGCTTTCACCAGGCTTACAGCAGAGAGGTATAAACCTGGCACGATCACTCTGAACTGCACTGCTTTCACCAGGCTTACAGCAGAGAGGTATAAACTTGGCACTATCACTCTGAACACACTGCTTTCACCAGGCTTACAGCAGAGATGTATAAACCTGGCACTATCACTCTGAACTGCACTGCTTTCACCAGGCTTACAGCAGAGAGGTATAAACCTGGCACTATCACTCTGAACTGCACTGCTTTCACCAGGCTTATAGCAGAGAGGTATAAACCTGGCACTATCGCTCTGAACTGCACTGCTTTCACCAGGCTTATAGCAGAGAGTATAAACCTGGCACTATCGCTCTGAACTGCACTGCTTTCACCAGGCTTACAGCAGAGAGGTATAAACCTGGCACTATCACTCTGAACTGCACTGCTTTCACCAGGCTTACAGCAGAGAGGTATAAACCTGGCACTATCACTCTGAACTGCACTGCTTTCACCAGGCTTACAGCAGAGAGGTATAAACCTGGCACTATCACTCTGAACTGCACTGCTTTCACCAGGCTTACAGCAGAGAGGTATAAACCTGGCACTATCACTCTGAACTGCACTGCTTTCACCAGGCTTACATCAGAGAGGTATAAACCTGGCACTATCACTCTGAACTGCACTGCTTTCACCAGGCTTACAGCAGAGAGGTATAAACCTGGCACTATCACTCTGAACTGCACTGCTTTCACCAGGCTTACAGCAGAGAGGTATAAACCTGGCACTATCACTCTGAACTGCACTGCTTTCACCAGGCTTACAGCAGAGAGGTATAAACCTGGCACTATCACTCTGAACTGCACTGCTTTCACCAGGCTTACAGCAGAGAGGTATAAACCTGGCACTATCACTCTGAACTGCACTGCTTTCACCAGGCTTACAGCAGCCTATATCCTGGCAGCAGCATGCAAGGCTAGCATTGCACTGAAAATGAATCCCAGAGATTAGCAGGTGATGAAAGTGAGGCTTTAAATTCTGTCTGAGTGTGATTGCCAATGATCCATTAAAACAATAGGCTAATCATGATAAAATAAGAATAGATTCAACAAAACTCATAAAATATAACCTCTGACAGACAGAAAGACCGCCCGGACGGCTTTGCAGAGTGTGTCATTGGCAATGGTCACTATCAGTGAAGCAGAGCGTTGGTGTGCATCATGGGCAGGTAGTCTGGGTTTGATGGATTTATTATTGGGGCTTAATGGCGGGACGTGACTGTGACCGTGTGACCGTGTGACCGTGACTGTGTGACCATGTGACCATGTGCCCTGTTTCCACAGCATGGGGCTTCAGACACAGGGTTTAATGGCGAGCCTGTACATATGTAAGCCTGTACTATAATATACTTTATGTCTGTCTGTCCCTCCCTTCCTCTCTCTCTCTCTCTCCTTCCTCCTCTCTCTCTCTCTTTCTCTCTCCCCTCCTCTCTCCCTCTCCCTCTCCCTCCCTCTGGTTCTCTCTCTCTCTCTCTTTCCCTCTCTCTCTCTCCAGGAGAATGCAGTTCTCTCGGGGCGGGGGCCTTTTGATAACCCAGCGTATGAGGCAGGTGAGCTTCACCACGGTGGGTCAGTCTCGGTGGGCGTGGCCACAGAGTCCCAGGTGTTGATCCGGGTAGAAGGAATGACCTGCGGCTCGTGCGTCAGCGCCATTGAGGGGCGGGTGGGCCAGCTCGTAGGCGTTGCCAGCATACAGGTATCCCTGAGTGAGCGCCACGCTGCCGTGACCTTTAACCCCCACCTGACCCAGCCGGAGCAGATCCGGACTCACATTGAGGACATGGGGTTCGACGCCTTCCTGGAGGCCACAGCCCCTCCTCTGTCTGCAAAAGCTCTGCCCCTCTCTGTAAATGTTACACCCCTCATACCCCAGGCCACACCCCTCCCACTTGGCCTGGCTCCGGTGGAGGGAGTGCTCCCCCTGCAGGCAGGGTCAGAGGTCGCGGGGTCATGGCGTGAGGTAACCTTGGCGGTGGAGGGGATGCATTGCCGCTCCTGCGTTAGCAACATCACCGCCGCCCTGTCCGCTTTCCCCAGCGTGCGCCGCATCGATGTTTCCCTGGCAACCCACAGCGCCCATCTGCAGTACTGTCCCACCCTTGTTACCTTAGAGACGCTGAAGCAGGCAGTGGAGAGCCTGCCTCCGGGCAACTTCAGGGTGACACTCCCCAACAGCGAGGATGATGGGAAGGCGGAGAGGGCTCTGTGGACAGTCGTCCTGGCGATCGAGGGGATGACGTGCGATTCATGCGTGAGGACGGTCGAGGAGGCGGTGTCTCAGCGGCCAGGTGTGAGCAGCGTCCGTGTGTCACTGTCTGAGGGGCGGGGCTACATCTGCTATAACCCCGCCCTCACCGGCCCTGAGGAGCTGCGGACTGCCATCGAGGACATGGGGTTTAACGCAACACTGCCCGGTAATATAAACGCACACAAACGCACACACACACACACACACACACACACTTACACACACACACTCACACACACACTTACATACACACACTCACACACTCACACACACACTCACACACACATACTTACATACACACACACACACACACTCACATACACTCACATACACACACACACTCACACACACATAGTTACATACACACACACTCATACTTACATACACACACGCAAACACACACTTACATTCACACACACTCACACACACACACACACACACACACACTCACATACACTCACATACACACACACAAATAGTTACATACACACACACAATCATACTTACATACACACACGCAAACACACACTCACTCACACACACACACACAAACAGACACACACACACTGCCCACTAATGCGCACAGATCCCTAACACAGTCAATGACTGTAACAGAGGGCTATTAATCTTAAATGTCTGGTTAGTGTGTGTATGAGTGTGTGATTGTGTATGAGTGTGTGTGTGTGTGATTGTGTGAGTGTGTGTGTGTGAGTGTGTGATTGTGTGTGTGTGTGTGTGTGTGTGTGTGTGTATGAGTGTGTGATTGTGTGTATGAGTGTGTGATTGTGTATGAGTGTGTGTATGAGTGTGTGATTGTGTAGTGTGTGTGTGTGTGTGTGTGTATGAGTGTGTGATTGTGTATTGTGTGTGTGTGAGTGTGTGAGTGTATGAGTGTGTGTGTGTGTGATGTGTGTATGAGTGTGTGTTAGTGTGTGTGTATGTGTGTATGCACCTGTGTGCATGCACCTGACAGTTGTAACATAACATGGCATTTGAACAGAGGTCTCCATGGTTACCGCTCAAGGGCCCCACTTTCCCCTGACATGGAGGGTTTGGTCTGATGGCCCCTCCCTGAGCGCCAGCCTGCAGTGGCAGGGTGAGGCCGAGATTGGGATTTATTCTGAGGTCACTTCAGACCCTCCTCTGGAGCACTGTGCGACTCCCAGTGCTTCAGGCCCCAGGGTCATTCCAGCTCTGATTTTGCTCAGTGATTAAGTGTAATTATGGCTGTTAGCTCTGGGCTGCCTCGCCACCGTGTGATTGGTGGAATGAGCGCTGAATGATGTGTGTGTTTTGCGTTGTTGTCCTTGGTGGGGAGGTGGGATGGGGGCCTAAGTCCTTCTTCACATTCTGCTGCCGCGCTGTCGACTTCTGAGTGTGCGGAGGAACAATGGTCTGTTTGATTAGCTCTCAATTTTCGATAGCCCACATCTTTAAAAAGAACAATCGTCTCTTTGAAAAACAGGCTGTAAACCGCCTCCTTGAATGGGCTTATCTTACAAGTTATCATTTACATGTTACTCAGACAGTTTTGTAGGAATAGGATTAAGGATCCTGTAACCAGTGGCAACCATTATTGAGGATCACGTATTCAAAACCAGATACCCACTGCGTATTTGCCCAAGTCAAAGGAGAAAATGTGTTAAGTTGTAATTAGCAGAACGACTTGTTGGCAGATTTTACAGTGACCTGCTGAAGTTCAGGTATCATATGTACAGTTCAAGTCACACGTCTTATTCTTAACACAACATTTTTAAAACAGCGAGTCTCTGGTATTGAATAGGGCCTTTTCCCATTGTTGTGTTGTGTGTGAAACCCCATTCCTCCATCACTACCTGCAGTGCTCAGTCTGCGTTCTTTGAGCTGGCGTTTAGTCCGGTTTGTGGTTTGGGGGTCAGCCGAAGTCATGTGGTCAGGGCAGGGCTTTCAGACACCACTGGAAGGCCACAGAGCATGCTGGGATTGGTGCATTTCAGCTCTAGCATTACTAAGCCACTGATTGGCTGTCCAGCCCACACACCTCTTATCCCTACACTGGCTGCTGATTGATGGGAAACCACAGAAATCTGCTGAAACTGTAGCCCTGCAATCTGACACCCAGGGTTAGAGGCCCTGCATTTTACACAAGTATAAGGCCCATATTCACAAAGGATTTCAAAGTGAGATGGCTGATCTAGGATCAGTATATCCTTTTAGGTCATAATGGATGAGGTCAGCACAGGGACATGGGAAACCTGATGACAGATTAGCACCGCTGCTCTCAGATGCTTTATGTGTTGGCCATGTGTGTGTTCCTGATGGGGTCTTTATGACAGAAGGGAACCAGTTAGGCTGAGGAAGCCGTGTGACTGAGAGTCAGATCTCAGATTGGCCACTGCTTATGAGCGGCTGGCATATGTTTCTTTACAGACAAATGTGACTGACAGTTCTGTGTGTTTCCATAGAAACGGCTTTGAGGGAGGCGGGGCCAAAACTCCCAGCTGTCACAGAGGTGAATACGGGACATCACTCGCCACTCTCACCCTCCTCGAGCCCAGAGACCGCTGATACCCACAGCTCAGAGGAAGTGAGGGCACAGAAGTGCTTCATCCGCGTGACAGGAATGACCTGTGCCTCCTGTGTGTCCAACATCGAGAGGAATCTGCAGAAACACAAAGGTGTGTGTGACATCATCAGAGTGCACCACTGGGTCCCAGGCTTTCTGTCAGCATGGAGCTGAAATACAGATAAGCTGCTGTCATTGTGGCATAACCTCATGCAGAAAAAACAGATTGGAGCTCCACCAATCACAGAGTACATGAGTAACAACTGACAGAACAACAGCCAAGTCATTGGTTGATACCCAATGGCTGTATTGCTAGGCTTACAAAAGAGTTAAGCAGAAATATTTGCCTTCTTCAGCTAGTACGCTGCGAGGGTTGCAGCTCGTCCCAGAGGTGACATCATAGGTGACTCCTCCCTCTGCCAAGGGGTAGTTCTGATGGCTGTTCTGAATGTCGATGAAGGGGCAAGTGTGGGACAGTGCTCTGACCCAGGTCAGTTCTGTGGCTCTGCAGGGATCATTTCGGTGCTGGTGGCGCTGATGGCGGGGAAGGCGGAGGTGAAGTATGACCCACGGGTTCTGGATCCGGCCCGGATCGTGCGGCTGGTCGAGGAGCTGGGTTTCGGTGCGGCGGTGCTGGAGGAAAACGCCATCATGGATGGGAAACTGGACCTCGTCGTGAGTCTCCTATCCTCTCTCTGACTGGGCAGCAGCTTGTGAGGCCTGATTTCTGGTGTTGCTGATGTGTGTCCCTGGTGTTAACCACCCCTGCAGGTAACAGGAATGACATGTGCTTCCTGTGTCCACACCATCGAGAGCAAGCTGATGAGAACCAAGGGAGTTTTGGAGGCCTCTGTTGCCCTAGCAACTAGCAAAGCTCACGTCAAGTTTGACCCGGAAGTGCTTGGGGCCAGGGATATTATCAGGATAATTGAGGTAAGGCGTGATTTCTGGAGGTTATCCACTGTATTCATGTTACTGTAGTAGTTCCTTTCAGTACAGGATGTGCATTAGTACAGTGTAATTCTGTAAATTTCTCCCACTTGCGTCTGTTTTTTGTTGGAACTGCAGTATAAATATCAAAGTCGCTTTCAGCACACGGGGAAAATCAAACTGGCATTTCCTTAGCAACTGCCCTTAGTAACAGAACTATCCAGGTTAAAGTTCTCGACTGGAGGCCTTTCTATTCCCATTAGAAATGGTCCTGCATTCACTGAAGACAGTAGCAAGCGAAGCAATGAAAAAATGTTCACAGGCATGTAAGTAAAACAGACCAAACTTAACTACAGCTGCTGGTCCATTGCCAGCCTCTGAAGCACCCTGGGAGTAACAACAGTGTTTTCAGTTAGGAGAGTGACTGTGTTTGTTCTTTTTATATATCATAGGGCCTGGGGTTTGGAGCTTCTCTTATGAAAACTGAGGGTGTCAGTAACCACCTGGATCACCAGGAGGAGATACGACAGCAAGTATCCCAGAGTTCTCTGCTTCACCTGCATTGTGATTATGTAAACACACCTCTGAGAGGTTGGACTGGTGCATGTGTGTGTGAGTGTGTGTGTGTGTGTGTGTGTGTGTGTGTGTGTGTGTGTGTGTGTGTGTGTGTGTGTGTGTGTGTGTGTGTGTGTGTGTGTGTGTGTGTGTGTGCTGTGTGTGTGTCTCTGTCCGTGCGTGTGTGTGTGTGTGTGGCGTGTGTGTGTGTGTGTGTGTGTGTGTGTGTGTGTGTGTGAGTGTGTGGTGTGTGCGCGCGTGCGTGCGTGCGTGCGTGCGTCTGTGTGTGTGTGTGTGTGTGTGTGTGTGTGAGTGTGTGTGTGTCTCTGTGCGTGCGTGTGTGTGTGTGCATGTGCGTGTGTGTGTGTCTCTGTGCGTGCATGTGTGTGTCTGTGTGTGTGTCTGTGTGTGTGCGTGTGTGTGTGTGTGTGTGTGTGTGTGTGTGAGTGAGTGTGTGTGTGTGTGTGTGTGTCTGTGTCTGTGTGTGTGTGTGTGTGTGCGTGTGTGTGTGTCTCTGTGCGTGCGTGTGTGTGTGTGTGTGTGTGTGTCTGTGTGTGTGTGTGTGTGTGTGTGTGTGTGTGAGTGTGTGTGTGTGTGTGTGTGTGTGATATGTGAGTGTGTGTGTGTGTGTGAGTATGTGCTCTTGTGTGTGTGTGTGTGTGTGTGTGTGTGAGTATGTGAGTGTGTGTGTGTGTGTGTGTGTGTGTATGTGTGTGTGTGCTCTGGTGCATGTGTGTGTGTGTGTGTGTGTGTGTGAGTATGTGAGTGTGTGAGTGTGTGGTGCGTGCATGCGTGTGTGTGTGAGTGTGTGTGTGTGTGGTGTGTACGTGCGTGCTTGTTCAGTCTGGCGCAGTTCGTTCTTGTTCAGTCTGGTGTTCGGGGTGCCAGTGATGGGACTGATGGTGTACATGATGGTGATGGACGCTCAGCACCAGGCCCATGGCGGCTCCATGCCCCCTGAGCAGAACCTGCTCCCCGGCCTCTCCATCCTCAACCTGGTCTTCTTCCTGCTCTGCACACCTGTCCAGGTACAGACTCACAGGTGTACAGGTATACACATGTATGGCTGTGCAGGTGCACAAGTGCACAGGAGCTGGTTTTATTTTTTTTACTCAATCAGGTATTACAGCTGGGAGCTGTTTGGCATCGGTGACCTGGTGAATGTAAGCGGGTAGGCATGGCCAGTCACTCTGAGGGGATGGGAATTTAAAAAGGACAGCTGGGGGGTTAACACCCTCTCTGTACCAGCAGTGCCAGGGGATCTTTAATGAGCATTTACTGACAGGAACTCTTTTTAAGGCCTCATCAGCAGGACAGTGTGCTCATTAATCTCCTGACTCCGTGCCTTAAAGTTTTATAAAAATCAAAATTAGTGCATTGGGTTCCTGTAGAGTGCAAGCCAGCACAGTAATGCCCTAAATCTCACATTATCCAGTCTTATCCTCTTCAGTGAAGTTTGGCTTCGCCGATGCAGAAAACAATGATACAGCTGTGCCAAGTTCCTGATTGGGCAAACATGTTAACCCCTCAGATGCAAGGCTGGAGAACTCTCAGTACTGTGGAGACAGGGATCCAACCCTGGAAGGCCAGTATCAGCTGGTTTTTGTTTGTCTCAGTCACTCTTATTGGCTCAGTCACTCTTATTTTCTTGGTCACTCTTATTTGTCGGTCACTCTTATTTGCTCAGTCACTCTTATCCAGAGTGGCGTGCAAACGTACATACAGTAGGTTAGCATGCCAGACAGAGACAATATCAGGTTATCAAGGCCACAACCAACAACAGCAGTTATCACATTAATCTACAGTATATCATTAAACGCTCTTAATGGTGCCGACAGAAGCACTGGCACAGAAGTGTGAATAAACAGTCAGAGGTAAACACCATGATTGGTCTGGAGAACGCACAGGTATGTGGGCACGTTTCAGAGAACGCACAGGTATGTGGGCACTTTTCCAGAGAACACAGGTATGTGAGCACGTTTCAGAGAACGTATGTGGGCAGAGAACGCACAGGTATGTGGGCACGTTTCAGAGAACGCACAGGTATGTGGGCACGTTTCAGAGAACGCACAGGTATGTGGGCACGTTTCAGAGAACGCACAGGTATGTGGGCATGTTTCAGAGAACGCACAGGTATGTGGGCACGTTTCAGAGAACGCACAGGTATGTGTGCACGTTTCAGACAGGAAAATCAGGTGTAGTGTTACCCATTGTGATGCAGGAATGTGTAACCACAGGTCTGTCGGATATCCTGCATTCCGCTCAGGTACATCTGAGAGCGCCGCTGCAGCGGTTTTCAAAGCAGGTGCAAACTGATTCTTCCGGTTCCTGGAACAGGTGGCTTCAGCTTCAGGGCTCTCCTTCCTCCTCAGATTTTAGGCGGGCGGTACTTCTACATCCAGGCGTACCGTTCACTGAGGCACAGGACAGCCAACATGGACGTGCTGATCGTGCTCGCCACCACCATCTCGTACGTGTACTCCTGCGTGGTGCTGCTGGTCGCCATGGCGGAGAGGGCAGAGCACAGTCCCGTCACGTTCTTCGACACGCCGCCCATGCTGTTTGTCTTCATCGCCCTGGGTCGCCTGCTGGAGCACATGGCTAAGGTAGCAGCGCCAGTCTCTCCTTTACCCTGTGATCTACCCATCATGATTTTTCATTAACATTTTTATTTTATCTTTTTCTACATTTTTCCTTTTTCCCCACCAAAGTTAAACCATGCTATCAGAGTCACAGATCCACAGTCCCTGTCCCACAGGGTCAACAGGACACCTGTCACACCTGCACACCTGTCTGCACCAGATTTTCTCACAGCAAACACAACACCAATCACATATCGCCTGCTCTAGTCCTCACGTGTTCACAAGCCCACAGGAGAGATGGCCAGATCTCCAGAAATGTCAGGACTCTCCTGATTTTCTGTGTGGCAACAGACAGCATTAGCTGTTGCAGAGCTCTTCACACTGAGAACATGGCAGCCTAGCATCATTGCGTTGGCCATAAAGTTTGACACGTTTCACGCTCTCTTTCTGTACAGGTTCACGTTGGCCACAAAGTTTGATACGTTTCACACACTCTTTCTGTACAGGTTCACGTTGGCCACAAAGTTTGATACATTTCACACTCTTTCTCTGTACAGGTTATGTTTGGATTATGTTTCATGCACCTTCCCCGGGTCGATGTAATTTGCTAGAAAGCGTTCCTGAATTTGGGATGGTTTATATCTCTGGAGTGCACTGTTTTTGTCAGGCTTTTAGCTTTTAGCCCAATGAGGAACGGAAGTTCTGACCCTCCTGTAACCACTGTAATAATAAGGTGCCTCGCATTTCTGACTAATTATCCATTTGGCTGTAAGGCACAAGGGCATTGTCCTCACATAGCTGAGCTTGTGCTCCCGCTGGCCGTTGGGTTCTCCCCCTGCTGCTTCTCAGACTGCGTCTGTGTGCAGAGAATTCTCGTAAATCAGCTGATCAAATCTCAGAGATGATGTCACAGTGCCGGAGAATGAGAGGGCAGCTGCTCTTCTCCAACCTGATTGCTCTGAGTCACCAGTTTGCTTCTTGCTCATCAGATATGTGAAAATATGGAAAAAGCATTTTCTGCAAAAATAAGTTTGACTCCAGGCCCATGCCCAATGTGAATTATAATTCTTAGCTAGGAGAAAAGACTGGAACCAAGTATGACTACTTTCTCATATTTTCAACTGCCATTTATTTCTGTGACCACAAAACTAATTAGGAACTGATCTGCTATGAAAACATTAATAATAACCAGTTTTTGTGGTGTGGGGAAGACCCTGTGATGGGGTTTAATGGAGAGTAGATTTAGCTTCAGCAGGTCTATACCTGTCTGACTGCTTTTCCCAGGAGCCACATTCGGCTTTATTTCACAAATTGGCGTGAGGTCTCAGCTGTGTTCTGTTATGGAAAATGAGAGCAGTGTTAATATAGCCATGGTTATATTATGGCTGTAATGGTCCCATAACCATAGACACAGTCAGGTGAAAGCCAGCTGACTGTAGGTTATGTTGGGTTAAGTAGGTTATGTTTTTTTAACATCAAATCATAGCTCTTATCAAGCTATGATTTGATGTTATTATCAGTCGTACTGTTGTGGTGGAGTAGAAAGACTTTGTACTGTAAAAGATCTGGGCACAGGTTTAATCAACAGCCACTGCACTGACACAGGGTGTGAATGACCTCCAAACCCTCCTCTGAAACTCCTTAGCACTCCACATAAAGCCTCGGAGATCGCCCTGTGTGTTGTTAAAATGTTCTGTGGGCCGCTGGTTATAAATTTTAATATTGTCTCTCCTAATTTTGGAGCTCTGTGACCAAAGACGTAAATTTGTGGAAATTAACTTATGTGTTCATGAAAAATTTCTCCCCAGTTACTTTTGAGTCATTCTGTATGCTGTAATTTCAGTCATTGTGTATTTTATTATTTCAGTAACTTTCTGTGTGGAATAATTTCAGTAAGTCAATGTGGTGTAATTTCAACAATTTGCTGAGCTATCATTTCAGTCACTCAGTGTTGTATATTTTCATAAAATCTCAGTTCTGAGGACTTTTGGTAAATCAGTGTGGTGGAATTTCTGTAGCTCAGCATGCTGTAATTTCAGTAACTGAGTGCTGTAATTTCAGTAACAGAGTGTTGTAATTTCAGTAACAGCGTGCTGTAACTTCAGTAAGAGTGTGCTGTAAATTCAGTAACAGAGTGCTGTAATTTCAGTAACAGAGTGCTGTAACTTCAGTAAGAGTGTGCTGTAATTTCAGTAACAGCGTGCTGTAACTTCAATAAGAGTGTGCTGTAATTTCAGTAACAGCGTGCTGTAACTTCAGTAAGAGTGTGCTGTAATTTCAGTAACAGCGTGCTGTAACTTCAGTAAGAGTGTGCTGTAATTTCAGTAACAGCGTGCTGTAACTTCAGTAAGAGTGTGCTGTAATTTCAGTAACAGCTTGCTGTAACTTCAATAAGAGTGTGCTGTAATTTCAGTAACAGCGTGCTGTAACTTCAGTAAGAGTGTGCTGTAATTTCAGTAACAGTGTGCTGTAACTTCAGTAAGAGTGTGCTGTAACTTCAGTAAGAGTGTGCTGTAATTTCAGTAACAGTGTGCTGTAAATTCAGTAACAGTGTGCTGTAAATTCCCATCCTGCAGAGTAAGACATCTGAAGCTCTGGCCAAATTGATGTCCCTCCAGGCTACTGATGCCACCATAGTGACATTAGGGACAGACAACTCCATCCTCAGGTACTCTGCATGTGGGTTTCACTGTGTCAGTATCAGTACTTTATGTGTGTGTGTATGTGTGTGTGAATGTCAGTGCAGGTGTGTCTGTGTCAGTGCATGTGTGTGTGCATCTCATGTGTGTCTGTATGTTAGTACTGTGTTTCACTGTCTGTTTGTGTGTGTGTGTGCATGTCTGTATACTGTGTGTCTGTTTGCATGTGTATGTGTGTGTGTGTATGTGTGTGTGAATGTCAGTACTGCAGGTGTGTCTGTATGTCAGTACTGCATGTGTGTGTGTCAGTATGTCAGTACTGCATGTGTGTGTGTGTGTTAGTACAGTATGTTAGTACAGCATGTGTGTCAGTATGTCAGTACTGCGTGTGTGTGTGTTGCAGTGAGGAGCAGGTGTCAGTGGATCTGGTGCAGCGGGGGGATGTGGTGAGGGTGGTCCCAGGAGGAAAGTTCCCCGTGGATGGGAAGGTGATTGACGGCAGCTCCATGGCAGACGAGTCACTCATCACAGGTAAAGGGTGGGGCCAAAAACATGCAAGACACAGTGACTGTGTGTGTGTGTGTTATATTGACACATGTCTCTGGCGGTGCAGGGGAGCCCATGCCGGTCTGTAAGAGGCCGGGCAGCACAGTGATCGCCGGCTCCATAAACGGCCATGGCTCCCTGCTGGTGCAGGCCACACATGTGGGCGCCGACACCACCCTCTGCCAGATCGTCAAGCTGGTGGAGGAGGCACAGACCTCCAAGGTGAGACTCACGGATTCACACACCACCAGGTAGAAATACCACACCCACCCACACACCCACACACGTTGGGTTAGTATTTCCTGTGGAGGATGCTTGCCCCTACTGGCCTGCTAACACCTCTTCCATCAGCAAAGTAGTTTTCCCAGGAGGACTCCCATCCAAATGCTAATCTACTGCACACCTGCTTAGCTTTAGCAGTGCTACATGAGGAGAGAGCAGGGTAGTAATTGTTGTTGTGTTGTAGGAGTGGTAAAGTGTATGTGTGAGCTGTTGCTTCAGAGCTGTAATGTGTTTGTGTTGCCCTGGGAAGGCTCGATCCAGCAGTTTGCGGACAGGCTGAGCGGGTACTTCGTCCCCTTCATTGTGATTGTCTCCGTGGTGACACTCCTGGCATGGGTCATCATTGGTTTCGTTGACTTCGACATCGTGGTGGAGTATTTTCCTGTGAGTAAGACTCCTGTCACTGCTTCGGCACAATGTTAATTTCAGTAATTCACCCGCTCCTGACTGTGGCACTAAACTATGACAAGTGTGTGTGTGTGATTGTGTGTGATTGTGTGTTTAAGTGTGTTTGTGTGTTGATGTCCTTGCAGGGCTACGATAAGAACATTCCCAAAACGGACGTGATCGTGCGTTTCGCGTTCCAGGCCTCCATCACTGTGCTGTCCATCGCATGCCCCTGTTCGCTCGGCCTGGCCACGCCCACCGCCGTCATGGTGGGCACCGGCGTGGGCGCACAGAACGGCATCCTCATCAAGGGTGGAGAGCCACTGGAGATGGCCCACAAGGTATGGCAAAGTGCACTTCCTGTTTCTTGCTTCCTGTTTCCCAATCCACCTCTAATGAGGCAGATATCTGTGGTAGTGATGTATACTTAATGAGGAAGAGAGCACAGATACTGCTGGCAGATATCTACTGATTGTTAGTGGTGTATTTATAAGTCTTCTGCTGTGGACCCTGTGATATGCACTTACTTGAGCCAGATTTATCACATACATGCTAGGCCACAGAAGCACAAAACGGCCCTTTCCAATCCTGGCTGCAAATTAACTTTCCATAGCTGATTGACACACCGTCTGAGAAGTCCCTCACTCTTTCCTTCCTTCTCTCCCTCCCTCTCCCTCCCTCTCTCTTCCCTCTCCTCCCTCTCCCTCCCTCTCCCTCCCTCTCTCTTCCCTCTCCCTCCCTCTCCCTCCCTCTCCCTCCCTCTCTCTCCCTGAGCAGATCAGGGTGGTAATGTTTGATAAGACAGGCACCATCACGAACGGCGTGCCGCGGGTCACCCGGGTGCTGGTGTTTTGGGAGCGGGTGCGGCTGTCTCTCCGGAAGGTTCTGGCAGTGGTGGGAACAGCAGAGGCCAGTAGTGAGCATCCACTGGGGGCGGCGGTCACCAAGTACTGCAAGGAGGCAAGAGAGACCTGGCCATCCCCCTCTGTGCCTCGTCTGACCTCACCCTCTCTCCTCTTATCTCTGTGTGTATTCCTTCCTCTCTCTATACGCCCCGCACTCTCTCTCCCTCTCTCTGTCTTTCTGTCTCTCACTGTCAGGACTTCATCCTGTCTGTGTCTCTCATTTTCACAGCCCTTCACTCTCTCACTCTTCACTATCTTCCACTCCTCCTCTCGCTCCCTTTCTTCCTCTGTCTCCCACGCTTCCTGTTCTTGTTCTCTCTCTCGGTCAGGTCAGTTCATATTTCTAAAGCGAACCATTTACATAACAGTGATAACAATAAACAGACAAAGACATGATGAGAACAGCTTATTAATAATATGTTGACAGTCATTAGTAATAAAAGTAAATAAACACACAAATAATAATAATACCAGTTTGGTGTCATAGTTCTCTCGGCCTGCAGAGTTAAATCACAGCGCCTTTCCCCTGCTCTTAGGATTTGTGGTAGCTGTGCTTCAGGCGGGAATGGGGAGTTTGGAGTTCATATTTTGAATTTTAGGTATAGTGTTTTTTTAGGTTGAGCTGCAGCTCTGTCTCGGTGTGCCATAATCGATGTGAGCAGTTGTTGGATATCAAGCCACAGTGTGCTCTTGTTCTAGGGTCATGCAGCATGCTAGTGAGCATAGACTTTTCAACGTTTTAGTTTCCCAATGAGTAATATAATTTATAATTTTTTTTGCTTAATTGTGTTTGAGTGGGGCTGCCCTGAGACTGTTAGAAGAGGTTAGTGCTGGGTTAGTGGGGGTTAGTGTTGGGTTAGTAAAGGTCAGTGTTGGGTTAGTAGAGGTGAGTGTCACAGCCAGGGCTTGATCTCTCAGCTCACAGCCAGGCATCTCACATCCTGCTCATGTGGAATTCAGACTGTGTTTCTGTATTTTTGAAACCTCAGATTTTGTGAGATCTGGAGATTTCTGAATCTTCTGCTTTTCTGGAAAATCTTTGTCATTTGCAGCATTTACTTCAAGTCTAGTGTTTTTTTTGTCACAACATGTGTAAATTCTGCTGTAGTCCCTGCCGTCTCTCTCTCTTTCTCCCTCCCTCTCTCTCTCTCTCTCTCTCTCTCTCTCTCTCTTCCTCTCCTCTCTCACTGTCTCTCTCCTCCAACGCTTCTTTTCCTTTTTTAGACTGGACCATTTGTTTTTTGAGAGGAGCACACTCCTGTCTTTTTTTGTTCTTTAAGGGGTGGTTGCTATAGTGACACATGTGGTATAGAAGCTGGAACACATCCAGAGTGTGCGTGTGTGTGCGTCTCCGTGTGTGTGTGTGTTTGCGTGGGTGTGTGTGAGCGTGTGCGTGTGTGTGTGTGTGTGTGTGTGTGCGTGTGTTTGTGTATGTGTATGTGTGCGTGTGTGTGTGTGTGTGTGTTTGTGTGGGTGTGTGCATAAGGGCATAAATGGTTTGCAGGAGACCTGATTGACACACACACACACACAAACACTCACACACACACACACACACACACACACACACACACACACACACACACACACAAACACTCACACACACAGACAAACACTCACACACACACACACACACACACACACACACACACACACACACACACACACTCACATACACACACACACATGCTCCATAATAGATGTTCAGTTTTTCATCACTGTATGGATTATAGACTCACTCCATGGGATATATTGGTGTTTGAGAGCAGCTCTTTCTGTGGTTTAAGTTTGTTTATAGGAGCCTGTTCTCTCAGCATTTTAATGGAGCTTTATGTGTGCTCTCCACCGAGCCGGGATCATGATCCTTCACACTGACGACACATAAATACTGCTCTGTGTTTTACTCCATTCTTCTCCTGGTATTAAAAAAAATTAACCAAAAAGACAAAGGCAGAAATCTGAATGTAGATAAAGGTCCAATCCTCTGTGAATAAGTGTGTGTGACAGTGTTTGTGTGGGCTTGTGTCTATGTGTGTGTATCTACGTATGTGTGTGTGCATGTGTCTCTGTGTCTGTGTGTATATCTCTGTGTATATGCGTGTGTGTGTGTGTGTGTGTGTGTGTGTTAGGAGCTGGAGACAGACACACTGGGGTACTGTAAGGACTTCCAGGCTGTGCCAGGTTGTGGGATCAGCTGTAAGGTCTCTAACATCGAGGAGATTGTGCTGAACGGCCCAAACGGCCGCAACGCAGAGAACACGAGACTGACCATCCACGGAGTGACCACGAGCGAGAGCAGCCTTCTGATCGAGCCTGACCCCGCCCCTGCAGGTCAGTCAGGCTCCAGCCACTTCTGGGTGCATCTGAGACTCTCTGTGTGTGTGCGTGTGTGTTTGTGTGTGTCTGTGTTTTCTTCATTAGGTCATGAACACCTTAAAAGTGCTTTAAGATTATTAATTCACCATATATGTAGAAAGGTTATTTTTTTGGTGAAATGAGTTTAAATCGCAAAACAGCCCTTGAGTGTGATGCTTTTGAGGAAAGTGTCTCTGTTGTGTTGTTATCTGATCTTCAGCAGCTGATGGTGATGCAGTGTGTCTGTGTCCCCCATTAAAACTCTCACATACACAGCTGAGCCTGAGCTTCGCAGTGTGACAGTCAGGGAGCTGGGTTTGCAGCTCAGGGGCTGCAGGCTCAGTTCCCAGGTGCGTAAGTAACTCTGCATATGAGAATCTGCACAGTGCCTGTAAATACTGTGTAATATAAAGGGAGTATCATATGACGTAACATAAATACAGTTTAATATATGTATGTATAATGTGTGAATGTCTCTGTCGGCTGCAGATCCTACCTCTGGCCCCTCCTACTCCGTGCTGATTGGTAACCGGGAGTGGATGAGACGCAACGGCCTGCACATCAATGCCGATGTGGACAACGCCATGTCCAGCCATGAGACCAAGGGCCAGACCGCCATCCTGGTGGCCATAGATGGTACAGTCCAGTTAAATATATTCCAGGGGGTGTTTAGATTACATACACCCCTCTGGGGTGTGTGAATGGTATGGGTTAAATATATTTCTGTGGAGTAACAATCAAATATTAAAACATTGTAACATTTTCAAAAAATAAATGAAGTTTGTTGAGTGTGACCACAGCTGTTACAGTGCTACAGATGGTTTGATCTGTGTCCCCCCCCATGCTGATGTGATGGTATGGTCCATGTCCCAGGCATGCTGTGCGCCATGCTGGCAATCGCTGACACAGTGAAGGCAGAGTCAGCACTGGCCATTCACACGCTGAACAGCATGGGCATCGACGTGGTGATGATCACCGGGGACAACCACCGAACTGCCACGGCCATTGCCACACAGGTGAGCTAGTAGTATCTGCAGGTTTAACTCCAGTCCTGTAGGGGGCAGTGTCTGCAGGTTTAACTCCAGTCCTGTCGGGGGCAGTGTCTGCAGGTTTAACTCCAGTCCTGTCGGGGGCAGTGTCTGATGCCTTAAGCACACTCTTTCTGTTTGTAACATGCCCATGTGCGCCCCCTGCAGGTGGGGATCAGGCAGGTGTTTGCAGAGGTGTTGCCATCGCACAAGGTGGCAAAGGTGCAGGAGCTGCAGGAGCGCGGCCTGACCGTGGCAATGGTGGGCGACGGCGTTAACGACTCACCCGCCCTGGCACGCGCCGACGTGGGCATCGCCATAGGAACCGGCACTGACGTGGCCATAGAGGCAGCCGATGTGGTGCTGATCCGGGTGAGTGAGTGTGTGTGTGTGTGTGTGTGTGTGCGTGTGTGTGTGTGCGCGTACCACAGTTGATTATTGAACTACCCAAATGGTTCATGTGAGCTCAAAGCTGAGTTTTATGAGCTGATGAGTGACGGTTTGGCTGCTGTAATCTCCCTGTGTGGAGCCTGTACACACACACGCACACGCACACACGCACACACACACACACACACACTCACACACACGCAGCAGGCCTGTAACTCAGCAGGCGTTGGTGCGTTCGGCCATTTCTCAGTGAGGCAGGGTGGCAGCTCTCCCTCTGGAGGGTCGGGGTTTCGCCATGTTTGTGTTTCCACCAATTATGCTGGCCCAATCAGCTAAAACCTGTCATACAGGAAAACTAGAGGAGTTTTCATTCATTTCATTCATGAGCTTATGAGTGTTACATATTTCATAAATTATTCAAAGAGCAGAAGCTGGAAAGATGTGCAGAAGTTTATTGATACAGGTGTACTCTTCCCTGGAAGCCTCAAATAATACAGTCAGTCTTTCTGTCTCCCTCCCTGTCTGTCTGTCCCTGTCTGTCTGTCTGTCCCTGTCCTCTTGCCCGTGGTCATGTTACAGAATGATTTGCTAGACGTTGTGGCCAGCATCGAGCTGTCCAAGAAGACGGTGCAACGGATTCGGATTAACTTTGTCTTCGCTCTGATCTACAACCTGCTGGGGATCCCCATCGCTGCTGGTGAGTGACTGTATGACCCAATCTGATTGGTTATGGGCCTGTTACTGTGACAGCTGGAGGGAAGTTACTGGATTTGATTGGCTGTTGGCAGTCAGAGAGGAAGGCTTGCTATGACCTCATCTCCCTCCTTGTTGGTGGATATAACTACCATCCTCAGACCCTGAGAAGACCACAGAACACAAGTGCATCACTGAAGGAAAATAAATTCATATTTGTACATTTTTACTGTTAATCAGTGGCCAATGGACCCTTCCACACATTTCATATTTACAATTTTGTTTATTTGTAACTGATAACCAAGGTATGAAATAAGATGTTTTCTTCAAATTGAGTCATAAAGAGCACTCGGCTGAAAGAGTGAGCTCTCTGGACCCCCGACCCGCTCATAAAGAGCACTCGGCTGAAAGAGTGAGCTCTCTGGACCCCCGACCCGCTCATAAAGAGCACTCGGCTGAAAGAGTGAGCTCCCTGGACCCCCGACCCGCTCATAAAGAGCACTCGGCTGAAAGAGTGAGCTCTCTGGACCCCCGACCCGCTCATAAAGAGCTCTCGGCTGAAAGAGTGAGCTCCCTGGACCCCCGACCCGCTCATAAAGAGCTCTCGGCTGAAAGAGTGAGCTCTCTGGACCCCCGACCCGCTCATAAAGAGCACTCGGCTGAAAGAGTGAGCTCTCTGGACCCTGGACCTGCCGCCGCTGGAGTGAAGCCCTGAAACTCTGAGCTCTCTGAGGGTGATTAATCTCATTCAGTGCTGGGCAGAAATCCTCCTGTGGTGTCTCTGGTAGATAACCAGGTGAATCACACTCTCTGTAGAAGGCAATATAACTCACTCTGTTTACTGGAGAAAAGCTAACAGGCAGTGATTTAGAGATGCCTATTAACCCAGTGTACCCTGGGACAGGGAAGCGGAAGGGCCCAGTCTGGAGTGTTATCAGGCTGGGCAGTACCCATGAATCAGCTCTCCCTCAGCTTTTCACTTGTGTTTACAGAGAAGCCCAAACTCACAGCACTCTCATATCCACTGCACTGCTCTCACACGCCTCACAGTTACCTGTATTGCAGGTGTGTGTGAGGCTCAGGTGTGTTACCTGTGTTGCAGGTGTGTGTGAGGCTCAGGTGTGTTATCTATGTTGCAGGTATGTGAGGCTCAGGTGTGTTACCTGTGTTGCAGGCGTGTGTGAGGCTCAGGTGTGTCACCAGTGTTGCAGGTGTGTGTGAGGCTCAGGTGTGTCACCAGTGCTGCAGGTGTGTGAGGCTCAGGTGTGTCACCTGTGTTGCAGGTGTGTTTGAGGCTTAGGTGTGTCACCAGTGTTGCAGATGTGTGTGAGGCTCAGGTGTGTTACCTGTGTTGCAGGTGTGTGTGAGGCTCAGGTGTGTCACCAGTGTTGCAGGTGTGTGTGAGGCTCAGGTGTGTTACCAGTGTTGTAGGTGTGTGTGAGGCTCAGGTGTGTTACCTGTGTTCCAGGTGTGTGTGAGGCTCAGGTGTGTTACCAGTGTTGCAGGTGTGTGTGAGGCTCAGGTGTGTTACCAGTGTTGCAGGTGTGTGTGAGGCTCAGGTGTGTCACCAGTGTTCCAGGTGTGTGTGAGGCTCAGGTGTGTTACCTGTGTTCCAGGTGTCTTCATGCCATTGGGGCTGGTGCTGCAGCCATGGATGGGCTCTGCTGCCATGGCCGCCTCCTCCGTGTCTGTGGTGATGTCATCCCTACT
This sequence comes from Albula goreensis, assembly GCA_022829145.1. Taxonomy (NCBI): domain Eukaryota; kingdom Metazoa; phylum Chordata; class Actinopteri; order Albuliformes; family Albulidae; genus Albula; species Albula goreensis. The sequence continues at coordinate 26,105,788 of CM040761.1, forward strand.
GCTCAAACTGTGAGTTCATCATTTATCTGTCTATCTATCTATCTCGGTTGCACAAACTGGGAGTTCTGTATATCTGTCTATGTACCTATGTCTGTCTGTCTATGTGAAACTGTGAGTTCATCTGTTTGTCTATGTAGATATATATTTATCTCATCGATGAGGTTGTACCTTGTACTTTGTACTTCTGTGTGTTTGCCTGTGGGGTCGCTGGTGAGAGCATGCATCGCTGTGCAGGGACCCATGTACTCACAGGCTGTAGTCTGCTGAGAGCATGCATCGCTGTGCAGTGACCCATGTACTCACAGGCTGTAGTCTGCTGAGAGCATGCATCGCTGTGCAGGGACCCATGTACTCACGGGCTGTAGTCTGCTGAGAGCATGCATCGCTGTGCAGGGACCCATGTACTCACGGGCTGTAGTCTGCTGAGAGCATGCATCGCTGTGCAGGGACCCATGTACTCACGGGCTGTAGTCTGCTGAGAGCATGCATCGCTGTGCAGGGACCCATGTACTCACAGGCTGTAGTCTGCTGAGAGCATGCATCGCTGTGCAGGGACCCATGTACTCACGGGCTGTAGTCTGCTGAGAGCATGCATCGCTGTGCAGGGACCCATGTACTCACAGGCTGTAGTCTGCTGAGAGCATGCATCGCTGTGCAGGGACCCATGTACTCACAGGCTGTAGTCTGCTGAGAGCATGCATCGCTGTGCAGGGACCCATGTACTCACAGGCTGTAGTCTGCTGAGAGCATGCATCGCTGTGCAGGGACCCATGTACTCACAGGCTGTAGTCTGGTGAGAGCATGCATCGCTGTGCAGGGACCCATGTACTCACGGGCTGTAGTCTGCTGAGAGCATGCATCGCTGTGCAGGGACCCATGTACTCACAGGCTGTAGTCTGGTGAGAGCATGCATTGCTGTGCAGGGACCCATGTACTCACGGGCTGTAGTCTGCTGAGAGCATGCATCGCTGTGCAGGGACCCATGTACTCACAGGCTGTAGTCTGGTGAGAGCATGCATCGCTGTGCAGGGACCCATGTACTCACGGGCTGTAGTCTGCTGAGAGCATGCATCGCTGTGCAGGGACCCATGTACTCACGGGCTGTAGTCTGCTTTCACCCTGTTCCTCAGAGGTAAATGAAGAAGAAGCTCTCTCAGCTCTCTCAGTCTGTGTGAGAGAGAGGTTTCATGTTACCCTTTCTGGCACTGATCAAAGAAACCAAGCAGGGGATAATGCTGGAGAGCCAACAGAAATGTGAATACAGAGTGCTGCCAAAGGTGTGAAATTGTGTTGTAATTTTTTCCTCCACAAGCTTACCTGCAAGCACCCTTAGTCCTGCCCTTAGTCCCGCCCATGCGAGCCAGGACCATGCCCCCTAGGGGCGATGTCTTCCACGGTGAAAGCACAGGCTATCCAGTCACAGACAGGGAAAAACCAGCATCACATCTCTCCTTCTGTCTCTTCCCCCTTTTCTCCCTCTCTCTCCCCCTCTCTCTCGGTGTAAGTCAGGGCTGTGTTGGGTGAGTGGGCGTGTTGTGTGGAGGCGGTTGCTGTGGGCAAAATGAGCACCTGTGTTATTCCCTCCAGATCAAAATCTGGATCTGAACATTCCCTGTGCTTGCCGAAGGGGCGTCGCTATAGAAACCATAAAATGGAACGGTGGGCTTTGTTTTCTGGTTGGGGGCACGGAGGGGGGGGTGGGAGGGGGCTGTATCCGCTATGCCTCCTTCAGGGCTTCCACCCACTCCTAAAGACGGATGGAGACAAGCCAAAATCTCCTCTCCTCTCTCATCTCTTCAATTCTGCTATGTCTGTGTGTGTTTGTGCGCACCTGTGTATGTGCATGTGTGTGTGTGTGTGTGTGAGTGTGTGTGGGCATGTGTGAGTGAGTGAGTGGGCATGTGTGTGTGAGTGAGTGAGTGAGTGAGTGAGTGAGTGAGTGTGTGTGTGTGTGTGTGTGTGTGTGTGTGTATGTGTGAGTGTGTGTGAGCACTGACCTGGGGCAGGCTGGTCTCTCTGGTCTCCAAGCTGACACTCCTCTCTCCGACTCTCTGCTAAAGCAGTTAATTCATCTTCATGCATATTTCATATCCAGGTGTTTGACTGTCTCTGTGTGCCATCCCTCCCTCGCTCTCTCTCAGGTATAAGAAGACGTCGGTGGAGCGGTATGAGGTTCGAGCGCAGGGCCGTATGCAGAGCCTGAACCCATCCCAGGTGAGCACACATGTGGGGTTGGAGGGGAAGCGTCGGGGCATGGCCCAGACCGTGTGGGACCGGGTCAGTCGCAGCAGCCTACGCTCGCTTGCCTCCTCGCTGTCCGACCCAGACCACCGCTCCCTGCTCGAACCCGACCGCGAAGCTGCCTCCACCTCCGAGAACCTCATCGTGTAGTGCAGCAGGCCGCCACCAGGGGGAGCTGTGGCCCCACAGCGCCAGAGAAGGGAGCGGGTGGAGCTACCGCACAACTGATTACCTCAGCATCACCATGTGACACGCCACACCCCCAGGCCCCCACCATAAACCCAGAGGAACAGAGGATAACAGTGGTTTCGGCTGACCCAGGATCAGTGTGTACAATCTCCAAATAAGGAGGTGTAGTTCAGGTGCATTTGTGCTCTCCTATAGAGTACAGCAATGACTCTCAGCTGGGGACCTTGGCCTTTAACTCAGCAGGTTACCTGGGACAGGGGCCTGGATCTGAGGCCTGGTGGGCTCATCAGAACTCTCACTGTGTGGAGCGACTGGCCATGGCTCAAACTGCAGACGTTTTTGGTGGTTATGATAATGGCAGTGATGTCATTTGTGATAAGTGATGTAAAAACTCAGAATGCACTGGCCTCATGGAAGAGCAAATGGGAGGCTCTCACTGACCATGACACCGTGGCTACACTGAACAGCAGGCAGCGTCGGTGTGGAGCTCCCTGCTGTGTTTGTGTATCAAACTCTGAGCACACAGGAGTGTGTGTGTGTGTTTGTGTGTAGCACTCAGAGCACACAGGAGTGTGTGTGTGTGTGTTTGTGTGTAGCACTCAGAGCATACAGGAGTGTGTGTGTTTGTGTTAGCAGTCTAACCGCGTGTCTCTCAGCCCCATCCCTGGCAGATAGCGTCCCTCTGCTGCTCTGATTGGTCAGTAATGGATCCCTCCTGGTGTTTAGTATGTACAGGCAGAGGGAGGGGTTCTAATGGCCGGATGTCTGACAGTGGTGGGGTGGGGGGTCGTTAGTGTTACATCAGTCATTCTTCAACCATCCCCAGGGACTGAACGTGATTGGAGAAAAGCAGGGGTTTTCAAACTCCACCCGGAGTGCTCTTGGTTCCATGATGCTTTTTTATTCCAGTCAGACTCTTGATTGTTTTTAAAAATGTTTTTAAAATGTATTTTAACAAGAGGCTGTGCTCGTGGAAAGATTACTTCATTGTCATTTGCTTCATCTTTGAACTTCACCAACAGTTTATTTTTCACCAAATGGGTGTCCATACTTCGATTATGTAGGACCCCATCTATTTTCAATTTTCTATAATTGAATCAATTAAAAAATAAAAGCACTTAGAAAGTGAATCATTTCACATATTGTACATTAGAGAAAATGAAGGCTTTATTTATCTGAGAACTGATGTTACTTTCATTCTTCATGGCACACGAGACTGTTTTTGATGTAATATAAAAGGCGCCCAACATTTTCCAACGAAACGGATCAGCACAGAGAGGAGGCGTGTCTGAGCAGCACAGAGAGGAGGCGTGTCTGAGCAGCACAGAGAGGAGGCGTGTCTGAGCAGCACAGGGAGGAGGCGTGTTTGAGCAGCACAGGGAGGAGGCGTGTCTGAGCAGCACAGAGAGGAGGCGTGTCTGAGCAGCACAGGGAGGAGGCGTGTCTGAGCAGCACAGGGAGGAGGCGTGTCTGAGCAGCACAGGGGAGGCGTGTCTGAGCAGCACAGAGAGGAGGCGTGTCTGAGCAGCACAGGGAGGAGGCGTGTCTGAGCAGCACAGGGAGGAGGCGTGTCTGAGCAGCACAGAGAGGAGGCGTGTCTGAGCAGCACAGAGAGGAGGCGTGTCTGAGCAGCACAGGGAGGAGGCGTGTCTGAGCAGCACAGAGAGGAGGCGTGTCTGAGCAGCACAGGGAGGAGGCGTGTCTGAGCAGCACAGAGAGGAGGCGTGTCTGAGCAGCACAGAGAGGAGGCGTGTCTGAGCAGCACAGGGAGGAGGCGTGTCTGAGCAGCACAGAGAGGAGGCGTGTCTGAGCAGCACAGAGAGGAGGCGTGTCTGAGCAGCACAGGGAGGAGGTGTGTCTGAGCAGCACAGAGAGGAGGTGTGTCTGAGCAGCACAGGGAGGAGGCGTGTCTGAGCCCAGTCACTGAGGCCCGACCGTCTGAGCCCAGTCACTGAGCCCCGACCGTCTGAGCCCAGTCACTGAGACCCGACCGTCTGGGCCCAGTCACTGAGACCCGACCGTCTGAGCCCAGTCACTGAGCCCCAACCGTCTGAGCCCAGTTACTGAGCCCAGTCACTGAGCCCAGTCACTCACTGACACTGCATAGGTTTTCTGTGGTCTGTGAAGCCTCTCTCTCCCAGTGTTAACGTCCCATATCAGCACTCGATCTGCACATCAGGAAGTGTCTGTAAATGTCTCTGAATAGAATTCTGGGTAATGACTGGACCTTATAGCACAGATGCCGTAATGAAAGCAGGATGTGTTCCTCTCCTTTGCTGGTTTGGGGTTTTGTGTTTTAAGGCTCTTTAGACCTCAGTGCTGTGCAGCAGGGCCCACACAAATCCCTAATAATGTCTATCTCCATGGTTACATGGCTGAACTCATTTGCACAGTAAAACAAATTCTTCCTGTACTCTGAACCTGGACTTGGACGCAAAATACCTGGAGAAGAGCTCTGATTTTCTTTTGAATATGTGTCAGAAATGATCATTGGCCAGAAAATACTTGGCGTTACATTGTCTCTGATAGAGCCCATATATGCCAGCCAGACTCGCATTAAAGACCGCCCACCAGCCTGTTTTACTTCCTGTTTTCCTCGGGAAAAGATCCTGGTAAAGGGAACACAGTGTGCTGAGGCTTGGAGCCGGCAGGGAAAGGAACACCGCTCGTTTGCTCAGTAACGGACTTCGCTCAGTAGCCATGCTACAGGATACAGTGTATTTGCTCAGAAACATCAAAATGAGTTTCATCGGTTCATTGGTTAATGCCCCCTTCTCCCATGCATTATAGTGACCTGGAGTAGGAGAGTAACACATCTGCCTTTTACTTACAGTATCTGTGCTTGGAAGCGTCGCCTGAAGTGCAACACATCTGCCTTTTACTTACAGTATCTGTGCTTGGAAGCGTCTCCTCTAGTGCACTTTGACTCAGCATCAGCATCCTCCTGATCTCTTACTGGAGATCTGTTCTGTGTTTTCATCCTCCTGATCTCTTACTGGAGATCTGTTCCGTGTTTTCATCCTCCTGATCTCTTACTGGAGATCTGTTCCGTGTTTTCATCCTCCTGATCTCTTACTGGAGATCTGTTCCGTGTTTTCATCCTCCTGATCGCTTACTGTATGATCACTATGATCACGTGCGCGCTCTGGGGCTCTTCATTTTTCTGTTTTCATTTAGAGGAGTTGTAGCTGTATGTCATATACAAATGAAAATACACAATCTCTTCAATAAATTAAATATGTGGAGGGAAAACCTCAACATTGTGAAATGAGGAGTTTCAAATTCTGTTTTGTTTTTTTTCCACCTTGAAAATGTTTGTCTTTTCTCTGTGTCATTCTCTGGACCTCTTGGTCTGTGAACATTAAACACACGCACACCCTGATGTCGTTCTGATGGACTGTATGCCATGTGGCTCTTAGGGCCGTATCCTGGGTGGTTCTTGGGACCGTATGCCGGGTGGCTCTTGGATCCAGGCCCTCCTGGCTGAGCTGAACGGCTGTCTACTGCATTTATGTGTTTCGTTTTGAAAAGGTCAGATAAGCTGCAGTTTCTCATTACTGTGCCATAACTTATATATCCTGTGTTTTATTCTCCAGACTCACTGTTGAAGAGGTTCACTGTCTTTCTTACACCTCTACTACAGGGCTCAGTGATGGTGCAACACACACACAAACACACACACACACACACACACACACACACACTCACACACACACACACACACTCACACACACATATACTACTCACACACACACACACACACACACACACACACACACTTACTCACACACTCACACACACACACACACTCACATACTCACACACACACGCACACACACACTCACATACTCACACACACACTCACACACACACACACAAACACACACACACACACACACACTCACACACACACACACACACTCACACACACATATACTCACACTCACACACACACACACACACTCACACACACATATACTCACACACACACACACACTCACACACTCACACACACACACACACACACACACTCACACACACACACACACTCACACACACACACACACTCATACTCACACACACACGCACACACACACTCACATGCTCACACACACACTCACACACACACACACACGCATATACACACACACACACACACACGCCACCCACTCCCCCACCCACAGCGACATAACTGCATATCCACAGATACTAACGGCTCCATTAGGGTGAGTGAGCGGGAGAGTGGGAGATGCGGGGAGGAGAGGGAGGGGAAAGCTTTTTGTGTTAATGGCCCCTCAGCAGTTTGGTTTGTCGCAGTCTTTTTTCCCTTGTTTTAGTATTGAGTGCACAAAGGATGCTGACTGCAGTGTGTCCGCTCGTGGGCCAGACAGCGTAGGTATGTTTGTGAATCGAAGAGGCCGAGGCGTTGCTTCAAATGTGTGGGCTCTGACTCTGATTCTAACTCTGATTTTCTGGCTCTGACTCTCTGACTCTGGATTTGATTCTCTGGCTCTGATTCTCTGACTCTCCGACTCTGGCTTTGATTCTCTAACTCTGACTCTCTGGCTCTGATTCTCTGACTCTGGCTTTGATTCTCTGGCTCTGATTCTCTGACTCTCTGACTCTTGCTTTGATTCTCTAACTCTGACTCTCTGGCTCTGATTCTCTGGCTCTGACTCTCTGACTCTGGCTTTGATTCTCTGGCTCTGATTCTCTGACTCTCTGACTCTTGCTTTGACTCTCTGGCTTTGATTCTCTGGGTCTGACTCTCTGGCTCTGATTCTCTGGCTCTGACTCTGATTCTCTGGCTCTGACTCCAGCTCTGGCTCCAGCTCCAGGTTTGGCAACCGTAGATTTGATGCACAGTCCCTTTCTCTCTGGCCAGCCATTGATTTAGCAAAAACAACTGAACCTTCATGGTTTAGCTATTATGTCACCTCCCTGACTCCTATATAATGTAAATGTCATGCCAGTTCCCACACATACAAACAGCCTGCTGTCTAGTCATTTTGTGTGTGTGTGTGTGTGTGTGTGTGCAGTGTGTGGTCGTGTGTGTGTGTGTGCGTGTGTGTGTGTGTGTGAGCAGTGTGTGGTCGTGTGTGTGTGTGTGTGTGTGTGTGTGTGTGTGTGTGTGTGTGTGTGTGTGTGTGTGTGTGTGTGTGTGTGTGTGTGCAGTGTGTGGTCGTGTGTGTGTGTGTGTGTGTATGCTTGGGGTTAGATCTCAGACAAGCATTAGAAAACATTGTGAGGTATAAATGAACTCTCACGGGCTGCACGGAAAGTAATTGTGGCAAGAAATTTGACTTTACCGCATAGTTTCAGCTGCTCAGGTTGGGTAAGCAGGGATGACCTTTCATTCAGGCAGTTTCTGGGTGCATGAAGGTGCAAGTTAACGTTGGTGTTAAAACCAGCCGTTAGCTATATTCATGTCTGCCTACCGATTACCTGCAGACTGTACACTGTGCGCGAGCGAAAACTCATGTTCGTGATCACCGTGCCCATTCATTAAAATAAAGAGACGAGTTAGGTCTGTGGTGAATTGGAAATTACGTAACTTGCGGTCTTTATACATATCTATGGGGGAAATGCAGTCATTTGTCGTTGCAGTAGCATGGTAAAACGATGCGTATTAAGTAATCACCATTTCCTACTATTCCAGGCACTGAGTAGAAAATCTTTATTAGGCTAATTTGCAAGACAAGATTTATAATACGGATCTGAATGTCTTGCTCTGTCTTTTGTTGCCACGATTATTATGGTGAGAGAATACATCGCCTTGAAACTGAATGGGGTTTAAATGAATAGTACCGCTGTGTATCTTACCTGGATATACATACATAACCCACGCAACAAGTCTCATCGCACTTTTTAAGCTGCTGTGCCGTGGGATACACAAAACAATTAATTCCCCAAAGTAGCTTTATTGCGCGCGTAATTGCGGGGTGGGGAAGCGCTCGAGCGCCTGCCGCGAGTGTGAGGGCGCGCGCGTTACTCCTGCAGATCACAAAATGAGGATGGAAGCGCTCTCCTCCTCTCGCTCCAGCTGCGCATCGTAGTCTCTCTGTAAAAGAGAAGTCTGTTAAACAAGTGGCACAGCCCGTCAAACATCTTCCCGCCTCTTCCCTGTGTCTCAGAAACTGCTCCGGCTTTTTAAGCTCCTTTTCGAGGGGACAATCAAGGTAAAACAAAAATGATTTTATTTTCCAGCACTACATTGCAGCGTTGTTGTATTTTTAGGAAGTGTAACTGCGGATCTGTTTCATGTGGATGGCAGGATTATGCTACTTATTTGTGTGTAACTTTCCGCACTGTCCAACATTTTGTAAGACCGACGCTTACTTCACCTGTTAACAGCTGCTGTAATTTTGCGGATGTTGCATACCTTATATGACGATACACTCCAAGTTTAATTGGAATGCGTGTAAAAGCATCCATCTCCATCGGCTAAGAGATCCGCGTGCATCAGCTCGAGATTTGCGAGTTCATATGCAAGGCTTATTTAGTTCATATGCAAAGCTTCTGACATAAGATTCTTATCAAGTAATCAGTGGTTTGTATTGTAACAGGCGCATTGAGCTCTGCAATCTTTATGGCTTCTCATTTTCTGGTATATTAAGAATGATAATGATGCCCTGTTTTAATGGGAGCGGTTATAACTTGAATATGAACAACACCAACTTAATTACATTTGTATTTTAAATAGAGGTAGTCCCATGGCATCGAATCGTTGTTTCCTTCATTCCCCTGACAGATCGCGACAGGCTCCGTGTCAGGTCGGTAATAATAATAACAACTAATAGTATTACTATTCCTGCGCTTTAGGTCTACCGAGACACATTTCAGATCATCAGATGATTCTGGTTCAATATTTTAACCAGCAAAGGACAGGCTAAGCCACACTATTATTGGTTCTGACTATTTGCCAGCTTTCTCTCGCCCGCAGTGTAGTTTCCAGGTTAAACAGAATTGGCTGCGGACAATGACAAACAGCGATCGCCCAGTGGGGATGCGTCAGGTTCGTGGTGTGCAGATTTGGTTAAACAGATCGCCACGCGCCAAAGTGCGGCTCGTTGCGCATTGGCACAGTGCAGTCTCGCGTTGGCCAGGTTCAGGTGGACCGTCATTTGTCACCGACTGTTGCCTGTAAGAAGTTGGCCAAAGCACCAATCTGAAGCATGCAGGCTGACATTTCCTAAACAAATAATGTAGCCTGCCAAATATTACTCCCCTCACAACACTGAAACAGTATATCAACACAATTTAATATTCTAAATATTTATCCTTAATAAGTTTATCATTTTCTTTGGCTATTTAGACATCTGGTCTTAATATGTTTTATAGTAGTCTATGTAAATATTGTTTACCCTGATTACTGTATAGAGAGTGTTTAGGTTTATGTAAAAGTTTTTTTATATATATAAATGTGCTTTTTATTTATAAAGTGCTTTTCAAAAATTGTAGCACCTCAAAGTTCCTTACAAATAAAAACTAAAACACCAATGCAAGATGTGGAGAAAACATAAAAACCTGAAGGGTAAATGTATATGTATATACAAAATAATAAATTAAACAATTAAATAATTTTATACCTGATATAATATCAATGTATTACTAATAACATGACAAAATGAAAACCTACATTTTTTGCTGCTTTTAAAAACCATTTACAGTTTCTGTCTTATTTCTTGAGGCAATGTATCCAACACTGTCAGTGCATTTCAAACAGAGAGCTGCCTCACTGCTTCTGGGATATGGAGTGGAGCAGCGTTTGAGAATCGCCGATGCGCAGACAGGCGCTGTGAAATATGTGCAGGTGCCAGGGCATTAAGAGCCTTTAAAACAATGAAAGGGCCTTAAAATGAGCTGAGAGGGACTGCAGGAGAGGAGCTGGAGCGGGACTGAAGTCCTCACTCTCTCCTTTTGCTTCACGTTCAAATTCCAGCAGCTGCTTCCTGAACAGGTTGTGCTTTGCTGATGGTCCTCTTTTGCAGCCCAGTGAAAAGTGTATTAAAGCAATGCAGGTGACTGAATACTGAAATCTGTGCACCGGTGTGTTGGTGTAGACACTCACATATTAAAGTGTTGATGTTAAAACGTCCTCCATAGCAGACTTATGGCAGTAATCAGCATTGATAGTGATGTGAATGCATATTCTCCTTCTTTAATTTTGGTTTAGTATTGGTTGTTTGGTTATACTGAGTCTCCCCCTTATGCACACGCACATACTCAGCCTCCCTGCTGCAGTGTCCTGCCCCACAGCTGAGCCTCAGGATGACCGCTGGTCTGGAGAAGGCCTGCCATCGATGTCTCTCTCAAATCGCCAGCAACGGTAAGTTTTCCCCTCCTGCTTTTAAACTCATGGAACATGTGAGAGACGGAAACACTCCAGAGAAAAATAAGATCTCCTCTTATCTGTGAGGAACCACAGGAAGCTGTTTGAGACTGTGTTACACTGTGTTACATTGTGTGAGACTCGGTGGAACTAATGTCTCTGTCGTGCATTGCAGCTAAATCCTGGATAATGTGCATTTACAGGCTATACTGTCACTCGAGCAGCCAGGGGCTGTAACTCTGACTGATTGTAACTTTCTTGCAGCTTTTTTTGTGTTCGGCCTGCTGGCATTTCTGGCCCTTCCACTTACCATGGCCTATGTGGGTAAGATCATTTAATTTAAGCGTGTGTGTGTGTGTGTGTGTGTGTGTGTGTGTGTGTGTGTGTGTGTGTGTGTGTGTGTGTGTGGGTGTGGGTGTGTGTGTGGTCTTTTTTTATGTCATGTCACCAGGCCCTGGGTTGGTTGCCTGTGATGGCCACTGGTGGTGACATCTCCTCTGTTATTTCAGGGGTGAAAACGCTAGATGACTGCCCTGTACAGCCCATGATCCCACTCTACCTGCTGGTGGGAGGGGTTGTTGGCAGCTTTAAGGTAACTACATGCACACAGACATATGGAAATACAGTGACATCTGGTGGTTGCTAGTGTAAGTGCAGTCACTTGAACAAAAGCGCACTTCCTCATTCAGTCTCTGCCTATTTGGATCACGTGGTTGTTTCCAGTTTACACACTGTTCTATGATGGGTTGAAACTGTTTGTACAACATTATGAGAATGTTCCTTGTCCACTGGACAGGTGACGCTCCTACTATATGACATCACCAGGATGAGGTCGCTACTCTCCAAGTCTGTCGTCATCGGCGACGATGATGACGACGAGTACCCCTGGCGACAAAACGCCCATAAGTACCACGTGCACATGGTCCTGAGCGCTTTCCTCTTCATCTGGTTCATCCTGGGGAACTATTGGGTGTTCTCTGTCTACACGCCAAACTTCCTCCCACCTTTCCACCGGCCACATGAGTACTGCCGCAAGTCACTGTACATGTTTGCCGTGTTTGTGCTAGCGCTTAGCCACTCCGTGCTAATCCTGCTGCTGTGCTGCACATTCTGCCTGCACTTCTGCGCACGCACCAGCACCAGGAACGACTACGGAGAAGACTGATGCACCTTCCCAGCAACTGATCTCACCCTCTGTGTTTTTTGCCTGCAGAATTTAAACTGCGGTAACCCCACCAGTATTTGTTAGGGGGTGACTAAGCATAGGTTCACTGGAGGGCGGTGTTAAGGTGAGATGGGTTGGGACTTTTTGCACACATTTGTCTTCTCCTCACTTTAGTCTTTGGTTGTTTTAGGGTCTGATAAAGATACGTTTAATGACTCTGGAGTCTCACTAGAAGCCCAATTAACTCTTAATGAACACTGATGTCACAGTCCACAAAGCGTCATCTGTCAGACTCATAATTATGACATCATAACTATGAGCCTGACAGACTGCTGCCTCCACTGTGGCCCAGCTTCTGCTGACACACCACTGAGTGTTCAGTGCCTCTGGCCAATCATAGCTGTCTTTAGCTTGGATTCCCATTTGATGTGGTTACTGACCCATCTTATTCACTTCCAGAATTTTCTTTTGAGGCTCTTCTCTTATATGTGGAAACGTAGGGAAATTTTCCAAGACCAACCAAATTGTACCCCCAGAAATCAGAGGACACCAATGAGCATGTGGGCAACTTGATTAGTAAATTTAAGTAAATTTTAAAAAGTAACTGATTGGTTTCTCCTGTTAGTACAGTTCAGGAAACACAAAGTTTCAGAATTTAAATTGTGCACATTGCCTTCAGTTTTGATGGTACACAGTTACTGAGGCTGTGCATCAAAACAGCCATTAGGAAACATACAGCAAAGCATCGTGGGATTGATGGAGACTTGCAGTGTGACTTCCCTTCCTGGAGAGTGTAAACTCTAGGTGTTAATCTGTTCTGCTCTATGGTTACTATGGTTACTACCCTGATGCTGGAGCCATCACACCCACCACAACCAAACAGCATAAGGCTGTGGTCTTTCCCACAATTCCCTCCTGTCTGTCCTGAGCCAATAGCATGAGCCCCCACCTAACTGTTTGTGTACAAATTAAAATAGCATTCATTTGAGGCCTGCATGCAGTAAAGCCATACTTAATACAATATGATTTTGACTGCAATAACTATCAAAGCAGCTAGTTTTCCTGTAATTGCCTGTTCATGTTCATATTTTCTTCTGTCAGAAAGGGCTTTATAGGTTTATTTATGTTGATATGATCAAAGCACAATATTGTGTCATGTGGCATGACAGTGAAAGCATGCTTTCTGCATAAACATGCGCTCAAGTGTTATTTTACTCAGCCGATTGTGTACCGACTTCGTTTTGGTATAACGGTGGTTCTCATCTTACTGTCCAAGATGCGCCGTACTCACTCTCAGGTAAAACACATATTTCAGAAAAACAAAACATTTATTGAAAGTATGGTTGCTATGTCATTGTCTCATTCCAACAAACTAATTGATCCGTCATTCTCTGCCTACCACCCTGTTTAAATAGCAGGTCCAATGGACCTAAGATGATTGGACAAAAGAATCAGAACCACCACTGCACCTCAACAAGAGGTGACTCAGTCATGTTTTTTTACTGGAAACATTCTGAAATCTTTTGTATTTGGTAGTCCTGCCTGTGAGTTATGTTTTTGCTGTACTGAATGCTTTTATACTAATATGCATCTTATATATTTCAGTGAGGGTATATTTAACTGGTATTAGAAATGAAATGTCCCTGAGCATGGCGCATGCACAGCAGTTCTCCAGGATTAATTGTGTGCAGTGATAGCATTGAGCCGCATGCTAACACCTGACAGGCCATATGCATGAGGCCTGACAAGAAATATGCTGAGAAAACTCTTCACTTCACTGAAGCTGTGTGGTTTATGAGCTGAGTTTTTACTATGTTAATACAATGTTTCATTTAGCTGGACTTGAAGCCTTCATGAGATATTTATTTTAATTCACTGTATTTTTGAAGATTCTGGAGTTTTTGTTTCGTTAGCACTTTTTGTTGTGTATGAATTGAGTGGACATGACCAGAATTTACATTTTCAGCATTTAAGCATTGCTTGACTGACCTGACTGTCCGTGGGTCTCATGCTGTCATTTTCAATATCTCTACATTGTGGTTTTGGTTTTTGTTTTGTTTATGAAATACATGGGAGTTTTTTAGACTAATGGAAATGTTTCTATGAGTGTATGTGTGGGGGTGTTTTATAAGAAACAATGTAATTGCAATTATCAAAATAAAAGATTTTAAAAAACATTAATGAGATTTTGCTCGAATGCACTGATGCCACGAGACTTCGTGATTACATTGGCTCCTGCGGTTTACACTTGCATGCTAATGTAACACTTCAAATACTCTCCTCCAATAATGAAATCAGTTCGGGTAGATCTAATATGTTAATAATAATAATAAGATATTATCTAATAATAATATCTATAACACCATCCAATCCATACATGTACATTCGTAGCCTTCAGTTCCGCTTAACACAGTGATCATGTCGGTCCGCAATAGCTGCGTACCGACCATGTGACATCTCTTGACCAATCAAACTACGAGACGCAGTTATTCAATCAAACTCCGAAGTTATGAAACATTGTTAAGGTGTGTCTTGTGCAAATCAAATGACAGCGTTTGTTTTCTGACAGTAAGAGGTCGTGTAAGTGCACACAGTACTATTTGTGAAGATATATGAAATCAAAAATGTCAATTTACAGGAACGCCGTCTGGTTCATGAAAGGACTTCAAGAATACACTAAGTGAGTTGTGAAATCTTAGCGCTGTTCTGTTTATACCGTTGGTGTCAACTGGCTAGCTAGATAGTTATTTAGTGTTTGATAATATGTGTTTACAGTAGTACCTTGTCTGCTTGACAACATTGATTCGGTAAAATGAAATTCAAATGCTTGTGACCTCTTTGTGTCATTCTAACAGCACAGAGAAGCATGCATGCTTGCATGACTGCTGTTCGAAATAAACACCCGTAACATAACCTAGTTAACAGTAGATTGTCACCATAATGGGATTTTATGGAGTTCGTTAACTAGGTTAGGGGTCGCCAGCCCTGGTGCTGGAGAATCGCATGGTCTTCAGGATTTCGTTGTTACAGAGCACGAGTTAGATCTGTTGAATGCTGGTCTCACCTCATCTGGTTAATCAACACTAGGTTGATATTTTTTAATAATTGAATTAAACAAAAGTTTACTGACCTGTTGTATCTTAGGGGTGGTACGCATGTGAGTGATCTTGGCAAATAACTAGGTAAACTTGCCGTTTTCGGTCAGCTGTATTTGTTCCATATATTGCAGCTACTCTACATTTGCTGTTGCAGAATGCTGCCAGAAACCACAGGCGCATGAAATCTTTTTTTCCGCTACCACAAGTTTGGTAACGGGCTGGGAATCATTAAAACTGTATGTCAGTCTCTTGTTATGTGTGACGTGACGGTCCGTGTCTTCTAGAGGGGGGTATGAAGCCGCCGCTAAACATTTCGTCGCTGCGGACCTGGAGGTGAATTTGAGCGGCAGGGACTTCATGATCACCGGTGCCAACAGCGGCATCGGTAAAGCCACTGCCTTCGAAATAGCGAAAAGAGGTAAACTACAGTTACTAGCCAATGTTACAGGCGCCCCAGACTACGCAGCTCCTGCCATACTGTGGCCGAGTTGCAGTCGCCTGCTGTTGAATTGGCACTCTTCTTTGTGTGCTGCTACTTGGTCGCTTAAACCGACCCAATTTACTATCAGCAATTAGATTACCAGAAGCCAAGGCTCGCACCGTTAAAAGCGGCTGGAGGCAAGACCACCGATTGAATCGCTCTAGGTTTCGATGCTGTTTTTCTCCACTCGCTGCAGGTGGGACGGTACACCTGGTCTGCAGGAACAAAGACAGGGCGGAGGCAGCGAAGGGGAAATCGTGGAGCAGAGCAAAAATGAGGTAGAGACTGTTTACTTTCCTGTCAGTCATCAAATGCCTGGCCAACCACAACATAACATTATCTCTCTCTCTCTCTCTCTCTCTCCCTCTGTCATCACACAAACAAGGATAAAGCTCATGAGCTTGAAGTAAATTCGTTTTTGGTGAAGCTAAATTTTATTGTATGGTATTTAATCTCATTTTGGTAAGCCACTCTTGGTCCTGAATTTGTGAATAGTCTCTGTGAAATTTGTGAATTTCCACAGAATACCATCCGTAAAAGTGCTTTATTGACTTTTATTTTTTTCTGGTGAATATAATATACACACCCCTTGCTGAGATGCGTGTGAAATGTAATATTTCAGTAATCTAATCTATAGAGCGATAGTGTTGGAAATGTCTCGCAGTGTCTGTTTTTGTGCCAGCTGTAGATGAGCTAGCATGTGTCTCATACACTCAAGGCTGTGTCTCCTCCTCATCTGTCCCCAGAACGTCCATGTTCACCTCCTGGACATGTCCAGCCCCAGGCAGGTGTGGGAGTTTGCGCAGCGTTTCCAGGAGAACCACAGCCTGCATGTCCTGGTAGGCTGCAGCGCATCACTTCCTGTGTGGACTCTAGAAACTCTGTCTCACCCTCTCAGATTAACACACAAATCCATTTAACATTCTGTTTCTAATGTACATTTTATTTTTAGGAGAAAACAGTGGCTTGCAGTGTTAAAGATAACAAGTTAACAACAACATAAGAAACAGTACAAGACTACAACATTTTTTTTTTTTACCTGCATTTGACTCCTACAGATCAACAACGCTGGCTGCATGGTGAACCAGAGGGAGGTCACAGAGGACGGGCTGGAGAAGAACTTTGCCACCAACACCTTGGGTGAGAGAACAGGGTGGAAACCCTACATGCACATGTGTGCGCAAGCACACTCACTCACTCACTCACTCACTCGCACGCACGCACGCATGCACACGCACTCACTCTCACTCACTCACACACACACAAGTACAAAACATCATACACTGCACATTCACACACAGGCACACAGAAGAAATCAATTACTGTCCCCTTTGGCAAGACGCACAGTTTTCCACAAACTCGAGAGTAATTTACTCTGCGGTCTAAAGAGAATCCCCTTCCTGTGTGCGGCCAAGTCCCCCCATTTTCCCTGCTTTTGATCTTCCCTGTTTCTTCCATTTCCAGGGACGTTTATCCTGACCACAGCACTGATACCGGTGCTGAAGAAGTCACAGGACCCGAGAGTGGTGAGTCAGCCCTGGGTTTCCGCAGCCTGGAAGCCGTGCACACTGGGGACTGAGCGCCCTGCTCATCGTGCCAAACTGCTGCTGCACCCAAAGGACACAATTGAAATGGATGGATTTATGGGGCCGCAGACAGACTCTCACTCAGATTAATCTCTGAGGGCATCAGCACAGACTCAGCATGGGTGGGACGCACACAAGCAAGCAGAGTTAGTGAGCAAAGGTGTAGGGGTGAAATGGGAGTGTTACTGGTCTTTTGGACTAGTAGGAGCAGGTTTTATTCTGTGGACCAATAGGGAAAGGTTGTATTACTCGGTGGCCCAATGGGAAGAGATTAAGTGAAGTCCCTCCCCCTCAGATCACGGTATCGTCAGGCGGGATGTTGGTACAGAAGCTGAATGTGGATGACCTGCAGTTTGAGAAGGGCCCGTTCGACGGCACCATGGCATACGCCCAGAACAAGGTAACAACCTGCTTAATGTTCTCACCTGCACCTATGCAACACACTGTCCCAACACATACACCTCTACCTGTCTAACACACTTTCCTGTACCTGTTTGCGTTGCCATGGCAGCGGCAGCAGGTGATCCTGACAGAGCGCTGGGCTGGTCAGCACAAAGAGATCCACTTCTCCTCCATGCACCCCGGCTGGGCCGACACACCAGGTACCATGCATGTCATGTGATACATGTGCCTGTCTGTGATTGGCAGCAGTGCAGATCATGTGATGGGTGTGCCTGTCTGTGATTGGCAGCAGTGCAGATCATGTGATGGGTGTGCTTGTCTCTGATTGGCAGCTGTGCGCTCTGCTATGCCTGACTTCCACCAGAAGATGAAGAACAGGCTGCGGACAGAGGCCCAGGGGGCAGACACTGCGCTGTGGCTCGCCGTGGCCGCCAGCGCCGTCAAAAACCCCAGCGGCCTCTTCTACCAGGGTGAGGCGCTGCACTGCGGTTTTTATCCTAATATCAAACTAGAACTTTTCACTGACAAATTATTTTTATATAATGCAGACCACTTCCTGTCATGTTAAATCTGTGTACTCTCTCCGCACTCTTCCCACAATGCACCAGACCGGAAGGCCGTGTCCACCCACCTGCCTCTGGCGGCAACTCGTTCCACCCCGGCCGAAGAAGAGCGGCTACAGTCAGCGCTGGAGCAGTTGGCCCAAAGATTCAAACCCTGAACTCTGACCTCTGACCCCTGCACCCACAGGGTCACCACAAACAGACCAAACAGAACACTCCTGATATGAACTTATAAACTCTACAGAATGTTACCGGAATCCTTTTCTATTGATCACTTTTTCAATTAACATTCAGCAGAGGATTTTATTGGTTTTAAATCAATTTTTAAGGTCACCTACAGCTGACTTACGAGATTGAGATTTTAATGTTTTTAATCAAAAATATAATTTAAAAAGATATCTCTACTCCACAGGGAGCAGTGTGTGGTTATTTTACAACTAATGATGGAAATGTAGTACAATATATCAGTTCTGTCACAGAATTCACTAACTTACATTGTATCAAGAGGCTCAGCTGCAACCAAAAGAAGCCAGTCGTACATGTTCAGCATATCCAGTGACCATTTTACTCTGAGCTCTCTTTTCTGTGCGGATAGATGTTCAGAGGGCCTGAGTATTTCAGACTCTTTCAGGAGGTGGAAATCACATTCAGATGATGTAGCGAACATTTCTGACGGCTACACAGTTCTGTTTGCCCATAAAAAAAATATTTGCTGTAATAAAACCAGTCGATGATAAAGCATAAACATTACAGCAGCTCTGTTGAATGGGAGCTGAGGCTGGCAGCAGGTCTCGGGTCAGACAGACCGGACCCTGAGCTGCAGCCCCAGCAATGGAGCCCAAGCTAAAAGCCAGACCACAGCAGCATCTATACTACTGTGCAGCTATCGTCCTGTGAGTCAGTAACGCGCTCAGCGCTGTGCAGCCATCCTGTGAGTCAGTAACTCGCTCAGCGCTGTGCTGCCATCCTGTGAGTCAGTAACTCGCTCAGCGCTGTGCTGCCATCCTGTGAGTCAGTAACTCGCTCAGCGCTGTGCTGCCATCCTGTGAGTCAGTAACACGCTCAGCGCTGTGCTGCTATTCTGCTTAATGACCCGTTTTTTTTTGAAGTGATCCATTCTTTTGTAATTTTACATGAACATCAAACTCTGAAGAAATTGCACTGATTAAAAGAATGCTTTATTACCATGGTAACAAATGTTTTACAGAATCATGACTGTATTGGTGATGCGGAGTGAAATACATGAAGGTGTTTTTAAAGTTCTGTTTTGTCTGTTATTATTACAGATAGGTTACAGATTAAGCTTTGGAAATGAAATAACGTCTCTGTTTCTCCACTTAAAAAGACATTATGGAACAACAAAGAAGCTGAGTGCCGCAGTCACAGGCACCTGTTCCATACGGCACCTGAAATCCAGTGAAACCCTTCAGTTTTGTAAGTGTGCCAGTGTCCTTCACTTGTACGGAAAACCGTAAAATTAACACTCTCTTTCAGTAGCAGATATCCACCCCTTAAGTGGAAAAAAGAAAACCACAAAATTGTGTTTTGATTCTTCAAATATTTATATAAAATGGAATGTTTACATTGTTTAACAGCGCATCTGAAATAAACTCAAGCACAGATAGCATGAAAGTACTTGAACAAAATATGTAAAAAGATGTCTCCGAATCTCATCCACATCAGCGCCACATGACCCTGAAGCTAGTCATATAGTAACCAGTCACACTGAATTTGCTGCAAACCCATTAAACCCTGCTACACAAGCCCTGTTTGATGTATTCAGCATGCAGAAATTCACAGTGTGTAACACACTGTTGATTGACAGAGTGTGCGCCCCGGCCCCAGCCCTGGTGCGTAGCCCTGCTGTGCAGGCCGCTGTGGCTGGGCAGGGGGGCTGCACACCAGCCTTGTGTCTGTGTGCCCAGCGGCACTCCAGTGTCCTGCAGCCCGGGATGTCTCCGCTCATTCCCTTTTTAAATTGAAGACGACCCCATTACAGCGCAGTTCACTCCACAGCTCATCAGTAATGTATGAAGGTCGGTATCCGGCTGGAGAGGATGCGCTTTCTGCGGCCGCCGCGGTCAGTCTGGAGCAGCTAATGGCTCCACATTCCATTATACCATCTCAGAGAAACGCCGCTCCATCTCCCTCTCACCGTCAGCATAGGTGTGTTCAGCTGACCGAGGGTGCAGATGAACTTTCACTGCCGTCCACTGTGTGTGTGTGTGTGTGTGTGTCTGCTGCAACAACCCCCCACACAAAAGAACACACACGGACACACACACTGTCACAAAGACCAGGTAGTCCATGATATAAGCCGTTCTAAGAAGATCATACCCACTGTAGCTGATTGGGTGTTGGCTTGACCTTTGAACTCAAGAGCAGTCTCAGTAGAACACACAAACCGCAGGCAGTTGATAAGCTGCTGTGTTTCCTCTATCCCCCGTTTTACCGTCTGCAGGAATCCCCGCCTCTGTGTCACAGTACAGGACGTCCGCTCCTACAATACCCACTGTCCTCAGCACAGCTTCACACAGCTTCACAGCATGCATTACATTGGAACGCTGTGGCATGAACTGACAGGTGACCAAACTTTTCAAACTTTAGACCTGGATCTGAGTTTGAGACATAAAAGTGAGGACACGCCCCTCCACTAAGAAACCAATCATTTTTTCAGCTGAGTGGAGGGAGGGGACAGTCTTAGCCTTGGACTCTAAGGACTGTATTGCTTGTTAAATTTGCCCCTTCACACAGTTTAAATGGGATATGGGCCTGTTTTCCAAACACATGGCACAGTGAGGCAAGTCAACCCAGGACACAAACAGCAGCAGTAAACCAAAAAATACACAAACTGGCTTTCCCAAAGAATTAAGTTTGGACTTCCTTTCAGAGTAATCTCTGAAGAAATATTTAAAATAGTGTACAATATAAATGCAACAGCATGCAAAACAATTCGTGCATCATGCCAAGAAATACAAACAGATCAAGGAATGTGACCCCAATTGCAGCTGGGAAAAGGTCTGGAGCAGCATTTCACCGCTGAGCTAGCATGGCCCAAAGCATGCAGAGACCGATTAGCCTCCACGCTCATTAGCATGCATACACAAACACAAGCTCACACACACTCTCACACACTCGCCCTCTCTCAGCCTCACTGGTACAGGCAGATGGCCAGCTCCAGTCTGAAATTCCTGACTCACTGCCGACACCACCCTGATGAGCGACACTGAACTGGTGTTTAAAACTGCGCGTCTCACGCCTTAAATGATTTACACCCCTCATAGCATGCTTTATGTCCCGTGGCCTCAGAGTGCCTCAGTGCCTCTCGGGAGTTAACACATCTGTCCCTGTGCACAGCAACTACGACAGGAGGGGAATGCGGGACACACTGAACAGCGCCACCTGCTGAGCGGCACCCGAAACGGCGGCCTGCTCACAGGTGGAATGCACATCACTGACCATCTGACCACTCAAACAGCAGATGGTCCCGCAAGATTCACAACCCTTCACATCAGAATAATGTCAACCCAACATCAGGAAATTGCTGTTACAGTGAGAGGTTCACCTCCTTGGTCAGAATAAGAGCTGGAGAGGGAGAGCGAGAAACAGAGAGGGAGAGAAGAAAAGGGAGCGAGAGAGGCAGAGATGCACCCTCACACAGCCGTGCACGCTCACACACAGCCATGCTTCCTGGGGAGCCCAGGGGCTTCTGGGAAATAGAGTGCCGTTTCCCTTTAGCCAAATGAGTCAGATTCAGCCATTCGATTGCAAATATTCACAGTGTTAAATTCAGCGTTCTTTCATTGGGGGTGGGGGGGGTCACAGGCCCAGAGTTCAGAGCAGCATTTCCCCCTCCACAAAGCCATCACAAAATAAGCAGGCAAAAATGTTACCACCCCCTCAGTCAGTTTAGCCAATCAGAGATCAGCACGACACAGGACTAACACAGGACAGGAAGGAGCATGAAAAAAATGATACCACCCCCTTATTCAGTTTAGCCAATCAGAGACCAGCACGACACAGGTCTATCACAGGACAGGAAGGAGCATGAAAAAAACCCCAAAAACAAACAAACTCGGGGCAAGACGCCCCACCAGCATCAGAGGACAGGAAGTCACAAGACTTTCCACAGCTCCTTAGATGCTGTCCAAACATTGTTCAGATGTTAGAGTGATGTTGAAATGTTGCAGAGATGTTGATCGGATGTTCTTGCTCTCTTAACCATGTCTTCCTGTCAGAGTGGCATCTCCCGACGAATGCTCACATGGCTCCACCCTCAAAGAGCAGAAGCCCCCCTCGTTGTCCCTGGCAACAGAGTGGGAGGGCGGGGCAGTGCCTCAGGAAACCACAGGAGTCATGTCCCATAGCTGGGGAGGAAGTGGAGTTCATTAGGTAAGCACATTCTCAAAAATTCTGAGATAGTACAGTGTATGGTACAGTTTTACGATAAAACAGAGAAATGTGGGTCTGAGAAGAGAGGCCTGACACTAGTCAGTTACTGCTACCTGCCATGTAGCAGGTGTGTGGCAGGACTCACCTTGATGACCCTGTCAGGGCCAGAGGTGAGCAGCCAGCTTCTGGTGGGCTCAAAGTGCACATGTACGATGCTGTGCTTGCTGTCATGGAAGGTTGCCGTGGGCGCCCGGCTGGAGCAGAGACAGAGACAACATCAAATGACAGCCATCCCTCACCTGCCGAGGAGCAGGACTGATGTTCAGGAGGTCAGGTGTGAGACCAGGTGAGTGATCGCCGTCATTATCGGTACTCACTCCTCGTCGGTGATGGAGTCGTGGCAGCTGTCACACACCCGCACCTCGAACTCAAAGCCCATGATTGGGATAGTGGAGCGCCTGGAGGAGCACTTCCCACACACAGCCTGCCCACATTTCCTGCAGTGGTGCTGGGGGAGCAGGACACAGGAAACACTGAGGCTGTGGCCTGCTCCATGGAACTCAGCCACAATGATACTAAGTAATGGATCAGTTATGCAATCCTGGCAGATTGTTCAACACATTAAAATATGTTTTATGCCTTTTTTCAAGACTATACCTGTACATCTAGTGATAACAATGAATTAGATCAGCAGATTTTAAAATGACTGTGTAATTCTGCAAAGCATGAAATTTACAAAAAAAACACACGTCAATGGCCTGAGCCCTGAGTGTAAGGTTCTGCTGCCCTCTAGAGGACTGTTACTGAACTGCACTGGGACATTAAATTCTGAGTAGAGGTTCACAGGCTAACTATGTTGCATTGCTGTTGGTCTCTCTGTCAGTACAAAAGCATGATGACATGCTGTGTATTTGCATTTTAAGTTATTATGTGCCCCTGAACTGAATGTTTTTGTGACAGTATGTTAGCATGCTGAGTGATAGCATTTTGCATAGTAGCATGTTGTGTGATGGCATGTTGATTAAGTGTCTCAGAGATTGCACCTTAGCAGGTTAGCATGGTGTGCATAGTGCAGGAAACTACCTGTCTCAGGCCGATCCTCTTGCTGTCCCACATCTGCTTAAAGTTCCAGAAAAAGGGCTGCTCGCACCTCTGACACGAGTCACTGTCCAGCCACTCAGGGGTCTGTGGGGTCAGGAACATTAGCACAGAGTCTCTCAAAACAACCCCCATCCCCACACCAAAAAAACCCACAGCCATCCAGCCTGTCACTGTGCATCATCAAGTGTGATGTCACCATGACACTGGCAGCACGGGACCCCACCCACTACCCATTCCCGAATTCAAACTGATCTTTCTTAGCATGACAAACACTAGGTTCTATATCGTTCATAAGCTCATAAGTAGTGACAACAGGACAATAAATCCTGGGTATGAAAGTAAAACTGAGAGTGACCTCCTGCCGGGTGACGTCCATGTTCCACACCACGATGCCTCCGTCAGAGCTGCAGGATATCAGCTGACGTGTCTGAGGTGCATAGCACAGACCCTGGACCTTCTCACTGAGAAACACACATACACATTACCAACACTACACTGAAGCTGAACTGTATTAAAAACACACAGACACACAGAGGTGCCCCCAGCCCCCGGGTCGTACCTGTGTCCCTGCAGCTCGATGGCGGTGCCCTTGCCGCCCCCGATGTCCCACATGATGATTGAGTGATCAGAGCTGCCCGAGAACAGCACCCTCTGCACCGGGTCCCAGCAGAGTGCCGTCACACCACCTGCAGCCAATCACAGCCTGAGCTCAGACACACACACCAATCACAGCCTCAGCTCAGACACGACACACCAATCACAGCCTGAGCTCAGACACTACACACCAATCACAGCCTGAGCTCAGACACTACACACCAATCACAGCCTGAGCTCAGACACTACACACCAATCACAACCTGAGCTCAGACACTACACACCAATCACAGCCTGAGCTCAGACACTACACACCAATCACAGCCCGAGCTCAGACACTACACACCAATCACAGCCCGAGCTCAGACACTACACACCAATCACAGGGCCGAGCTCAGACACTACACACCAATAACAGCCTGAGCTCAGACACTACACACCAATAACAGCCTGAGCTCAGACACTACACACCAATCACAGCCCGAGCTCAGACACGACACACCAATCACAGCCTGAGCTCAGACACTGCACACCAATCAGAGCATGAGTTACCTGGTGTGGAGGCTTACCTGTGTGGCCTCTGAAGGTGGTGACCAGGCTGCAGCTGTCCTGATCCAGCTTCAGGATGGTCACCTGGCCAGACTGGTCACCCACGAAGGCGTGTCGCGTCTCCACATCAAATCTGCGAGGCCGAGGTTAAAGAATCGCTCACTGGAAGTCAGGGGTCAGAGGTCAGCTGGACCTTATTCTCAGCTTTAAACACTCTCTGACAGAGCACACAGAAAACATGATCATCTTTTGGCACAGGCTGCTTGCAAGCTTTATGATTTGATTTGGTTTGCCGACATCTATTTTTATTACAGACGAGCCAACAGAGAGTAACCTCTGAATAAGCACTGAGGACTGCAGTCCTGCCTCAGTGATCACTGATCTATTAGCAAAGAGCAGGCGGGCCGCGTTCCACGGCACTGGAGACAGGCTCTGATTGGCTCAAAGTTGATCACATGTGAGGCTAGGTCAGCCTCAACGAAGGGAATGTACAGCTTTTAATAACGGGGAACCACAGTCCACGCAAAGACAGAAAAATGGGGTGATTTTTAGTGTTACAAAGAGGCGTTAGGGTCCCAGAGGAAGCAGGTGATCTCATTTCTGGAGTCTACTGGGCTGCGACACAAAAGGACTTTTATAAAGCATGTCTGCTGAAACTGCTGATCCCACACCTGCAGTCTGGGGGAGACTTTCTGCCAGCAGAGCGGAGCGTGTGTCTCCACAGCTCGTGGAGGGACACTCCCCTGCGGCACTGTCCCTTTAATACTCAGCTGGGGTGGCAGTGTAGTGTAAAGTGTAGTGTAGTGTAAAGTGGATTACAGAGGTAAGGGTACTGAGTTTGAAACTCAAAATTTTAAGGTTCATTTATCACATAGGGCTCTACTGCTTTACGCTTTGGGGCTTCCAAACTCCTTTAGAAAATGTCCAACTGCACAACCCAGGAACTGAGAATCATATGACCCAGTACCTACTGAAAATGCCTCTCTGATTGGTCCAGAGAGAGCAGAAGGATACTGTAGGCCAGAGACCCAGGAAGTGGTGCGGTAGCTGGCCAATCGCTGCCCACTCTCGGAGCAGTGCCAGGTGAAGTTCCTGTCCTGGCCTGTGCTGAGGACCCACTCCATCTCCAGCACAAACAGAACCACCGTCACACGGCCCTGGTGAGCTGCACACACACACACACACACACACAGACAGGTGCACACACGCACGCACGCACAGACACAGACACACACACACACACACACACACACACACACAGTGTTATCAGAATATCGCAGACAGAGAGAGCGCTGGTGACTTTCCGGCCCACAGCCCTCATCTGTGGCTTTCCAGCCCAGAGCCCTCATCTAGCTTGCAGCTGGAGAGGGTAATTCAATCTAAGATTACAGCGGGTGTCCTGCAGCTTCTCTCTTTCTCAGTCTAAGACCGTGTTTCTCAGGAGAAATGGCCAGTCCTCAACCTCATGTGCTCTTCTTTGCTCTTCTTATGTTTTTATTATTTATTCTCACCAGCGATCCAACCTGTTTCATTTCTTTGAGTTAAAATGTAATGGCAAATACACCGCAAGTTATGACAAAAAACTGATTCACATATCTGTAACACCGTCTCAACTGAACGGCCTGTTTAAATCTACTTTCATCTGAAAAACAGCTGCATTCCACATCACCTGGGTAAGTGAGGGCTGGAGTCATCTTATTATAGTCTTCAGACACGATGAACTCCTGACAGTGAGAGGGTGAGAGACACACACACAGAGGGAGAGAGACAGGTCAGCAAACAGTCAAGGCAAACCGTAGTGCACACCTACGCTTCCTCACCTTTACAGGCCCTGCTTCTGTCTCTCTCAGGTGCCATAAAATCTTTGAACGGTAACTATTAAAGTGTTTTCTCACCCTTGTGTTTGAGGTTGTGAATGATCCCTGTGCTCTTCTCCATTACAGATAGTAACAGGTTAATGAGAAAAACAACACGACAGTGAATCAGCGCAGAGGGATTTGAGCTGCGATTTCAATCAGCTCTGATTCTGGGCCAGTTCAAAAAGTCTTCAGGTGACAAGACCAGAATTTTAAAGTGCTTCCAGAGACATTTTGTTCAGTGTTTCAGAGTTTTTGCTTGAGGCTGCTGTCATCTCACAGATTAAAGATGTCAAATCTCAAGCCCAGAGTTTAAGCATGGATCCAGCCAGCCAGCTGTAGATTTGCTGTGGACACAGTCATTTAGTCTGTCAGCTGTTCTTTTCTGTGGAATGTGCTGCATTAAAGCACAACACTGCCCTACAGTGGGGTTATGACTGGGTATGGAGTTTGCCTGTATCAGGTGTAGACCAGGTCTGTAACTGGTCAGTGTTTATTTGTGGCTCGTCTCTAGGGAATCTGTAGCTGGTCTGTTTGGGGTGTGTGATTGGTCTGTATTGGGTCTGTACTGAGGCAGAAGGTCTGTAGCTGGTCTGTTTGGGGTTTGTAATTGGTCTGTATTGGGTCTGTACTGAGGCAGAAGGTCTGTAGCTGATCTGTTTGGGGTGTGTGATTGGTCTGTATTGGGTCTGTGCTGAGGCAGAAGGTCTGGGTCTGATTGGTCTGTATTGGGTCTGTACTGAGGCAGAAGGTCTGTAGCTGATCTGTTTGGGGTGTGTGATTGGTCTGTATTGGGTCTGTGCTGAGGCAGAAGGTCTGTAGCTGGTCTGTTTGGGGTGTGTAATTGGTCTGTATTGGGTCTGTACTGAGGCAGAAGGTCTGTAGCTGGTCTGTTTGGGGTGTGTGATTGGTCTGTATTGGGTCTGTACTGAGGCAGAAGGTCTGTAGCTGGTCTGTTTGGGGTGTGTGATTGGTCTGTATTGGGTCTGTACTGAGGCAGAAGGTCTGTAGCTGGTTTGTTTGGGGTTTGTAATTGGTCTGTATTGGGTCTGTACTGAGGCAGAAGGACTGTAGCTGGTATGTTTGGGGTGTGTGATTGGTCTGTATTGGGTCTGTACTGAGGCAGAAGGTCTGTAGCTGGTCTGTTTGGGGTGTGTGATTGGTCTGTATTGGGCACTGTACACTTACTGACACCTCTCCGCTGTCCATGCCCACAGACAGCCGCCGGGTCTCCGGGTTAAAGGACATGCAGGAGCAGGGAGCTGACAGAGAGAGACACTGAATGAGTGGGTGATTATGGTTGTTTATTTCCGTTTATTTTTTTATATTATTTATTATTTTATTATTATGGTGTACTTTCTTATGTCCCTGTATGGAGGTGCTGTGCTGGTGATGGTGTTGTGTGTTATGTGCTTGTATGAGTGAGTGTTTAGTGGCCTCTGCACTGCAGGGTGTACTGAGTACTGTACAAGCTTTAACTGTGTTTTTCAGGGGGTCCTCAGCCACAGGGTCTTATTTAAGGGGCTTTGGGGGGGTAAAACATCTGGGGAGCAAGCTGCACCCAGCGTCATGGTAACCTACCTGGCATGGTGTGGTGGACGCTCGGCCAGTACTGACCGCCATCCCTCTTCAGCCACACTCGGACTGTTCTGGAACAAAGGGAAACAGAGCAGTGGCACAGGGGCTGAATTTAAGGGGCTGTTCTGGTCTGTGCCACCCAGCCCTGCCTCATTCACAGATAGGACACCAGTCTGCCTTACTGCCTCAACTCCACCCACCCTTACATATAAATAAGCTTTATATTTTTTACATGTTTTACCCTTATTTATTTAACAGTTAACAACATACACCACAGACACTTCAACAGGAGCCTGGATAGCTCAGTCGGTAGAGCATCAGACTTTTAATCTGAGGGTCCAGGGTTCAAGTCCCTGTTCAGGTGATGACCAAGCACCTACCAAAAGGTTGTGTTTTATAGGAACTGCTCCCTCCAACCCACAATCCCACACTCTAGCTAAGCCCCACCCCTCCACATCCTGACCCCTGACCCTCTCACTGTACACTGGAATTACTTACAATTCCCAAAATCCACTTTCTCAGTCCACTTCTTACACCTACTTGTGTTCAGGAATAACCAATTCAGGAGAGAGCCAGTGACTTTTACACCCTACAGGCCACACACAGTACTACAGGAGAGACAGTGACTATTTTACACCCTACAGACCACACACAGTACTACAGGAGAGAGCCAGTGACTATTTTACAATGATGAAATCTTAGCAGAAGCAGCAAAGTGTTCAGGTTTTCTGAGTGCATAAACCACAGTCTAGTCCAGCTGCCTTTAAAAATCTGCAGCTGTTTTTTAAAGGTAACCTGTTATCTCCCACATTTACCGCTATTATTACTACTGCATGTCTTTTACATCACTGCACATTTCTCTGCTCTGGCATTCATAATGTATACATAATCATACTGTTGTTGCACCATGTCTTTACCAGGAATCCACAGCACAGCACTAAATAAGTCAGTGTGGACAGTGTAAAAGCAGCCCAAAACTATGCTGAAATGTGTGACTGAATTTCAGTTGAGGCACATACATTATTTTAAAGTAGGTCACCGCAAAGGTAGGTCATATGCAGGAAAACTAGACGTTTTCATTGTCATTTTCGTTAAAAAGTCTGTTGTGTCTGTACATAACTGCAGGGTGCTGATGTGCGCGCTCAGCTTGCAGGGGCATGACTGGTCTTGCGCGCGGGAGCAGGAGACTGACCTGGCTGTTTGTATTTCCAGTCAGCTGACTTTGACGAGTCTTCCCCCACGCAAATATTTTTTTAATTGTCGCAGATCGCAGAAACGCGATTCTACCTTATCAGTCTTAAGTGGCAAATTCTGAGGATACCGACGCAACTGCACAGAGGATCAAGCACGTGCCATGTGTGCGGCGAATGCAGGTGTCAGCCATGACAACAGTAACACTAAGCATTTGCGCAACGACAGGGGGGCAACTCGCTTCCGTTTGCCTAAACAAATCTAAGGCATGGCTGGCTACACACAGTGCGATCAAATACCCGCCGTCACTGAACCTCCAGGAATGCTGATGAAGAGACATGCGTACTTTAATGCCCACAGTGTCGTGCAGACAGGTAATATAGGTCGGGATCTCTAATCCCATAATAATTCAGTTTAACGTGTTTTATTTGCATTTTATAGCCGCTGCTCTTTACACCTACCACAACACGATTCCAATAAACCTTACCTGTCCTCCGACACGCTGATGACCCCGTCCTCTTTGGGAATAATGACCGCCGTGTTCACCACATCTTGGGAAGCTTCGATTTGCCCGAGCAGGACGGGTGTGCGGGTCTGCGGTTTAGGCTGAATTTCTGCCGCCATGGAGAAGCGAATGCCCCCTTGTCAAAAAAATAATCTCGGCAGCATGCCACTGGAATGCTTCTCGCGTTTAAACACAGGACGCCGTGCGTGTTGACAGTCAGTGATGCTACGAGTCAGCTGACAAGGTTTACTGCTCGCTTTTTTCGCAGAGAATAGACCGCGCCTGCGCAGTAGGATGTCACTTGACCGACTTTGCAAGCGGATCACATACAGGACAGCACCTATAACGATGAGGTCTCGCTGAAAAAACTATTCCCGTAACATTGATAAAGTATCTCGTTTTTCAACAATTTTTAAATCATTATTTTTTATTTTATTATCAAGCTTAGGTGTAGAGATTGACTGGCGTTAATAAATAAAGTTATAAAATGTGACAGTAGAGAGAAAAAAGAAAAAACAGGGAAAGGGTATAGATGTATGTATGCACACAAATAAATATGTGCAGAAAGGAAAATGTATCACTATCTATGCTCAATACCTGATGCGGCAGGGCTCAAAGGGTTCACTAATCTGGTGTAATAAATATCGATTCACATAATTAATTAATGATAAATTCCGTCATGCGTCTGTGCGTGATGGAAACTGCAGATTAAACCTGCAGACACTGCCCCCTACAGGACTGAAGTTAAATCTGCAGACACTGAATCCTACAGGCCTGGAGTTTGACATCTCTGCTCTCTATTTCAGTGGTGTGAGACTCCAGTCTCAGGAAAAGCATATCTGAGTGGTTAGTGCTGTACTTTTGATCACCAGATCATGTGAAAAATGGCAGAAGGAACCAGTGGGAAGGCTTCCTCTCAGCACAGGTCATACTTACCTGTAATCTCTCTCTGGCTGGCTCATCCTGTAAACCCGGGAGGTAAAGAGGGGCCTAAAACAGTGTGGGGCTCGTCCAACAGCACGTTCATCTCTCAGGGTTCCACCCGGAAAGATAATTTAAAAGTCCTGTATCACAAAGAAAGCAGTTCATTGTGCCGGCTTCATTTAATTACATTTTTTTCCTGAACGGCAGGAGAATGTGTGAGATTTTTACTGTAAACTGTCGGCTGTATATTATTTTATTTTATTTATTTGTTTATTTGTTAGGGACAAGCACAGGGAACATTGAGAATTGCAGTTGCACAGTCCGATGAACTGTACATGCGTTCATAGCTGAGGCTAATTTCCAGCACCGGTCCCTTAGAGGAGGTGAGGGAGGCAGTCAATGTTGCATGTCCAGCACTTCCTTTGGAGTGAATGAGTCTCACTGGGGCCATGTTCCACAACGCACACACACACACACCTGCACACACTCAACACAAGCACAAAATGGACAATAAAGGCTGTGAACTGAATTGAATTTACAAAGTGTCAAGAAATATTTGTTGACTAAAATCAGCAGCACAAAAATTCCTTGACCATTGTCTTCTTTTTCTAAAGAATTTCTATAATAACATCACAGGGATTTCTGGGATAGGTGATGATGCCTCCGGATGACTTACTGTCAGTGTGAGTGCATGAACACGCAGGGAGTTTCTGTGTACACTCACTCTCACGCACCATACTCTTCAAACCAGCCCTCCCTGTCAGTGAAGGATCCAAAAATCTACACTTAAATTTCTCCACTGAAAGCCTCTTTTTTTCATTTATCCTAAATGGGAGTTTGGAGGGCCAAAGCACAGAGAGGAACTGAGGCAGGGGTACAGGCCCAGCCTCACTGGGGGTCAGCTACCTACGGGCGGCACCAGCCAGTCTCACCCTTCATCTGTTTCACTGAACTTCCTGTCACACAGCCTGCGCCCTCGCTGCCCCTCCTCTGGTGATTCAGGAGGGGTTTCCATGTGTATGTCATGTGAGCAGAATGAGAGGAAGTGCAGTGAATCCCCACTTCCTGTTGTGAAACTGTCATATTGTTGAGTGGCAGCTGAGGCAGATATCAAGAGCACATGACAGGACGAATATGCGAGTCACTGTAGAACGGGGTTCAACTTTCAGCCAAATTTCTGCCCATCGGGTAACATACTGGAAATATATGAGTACCAAAACAATGGCATTGAGAGCTAGCCTCATTTGAAAGCCTGCGAGCTAGTATATTACAAAAATGTGAGAACATGAATTTATGAATTCATTTATTTCAGCCAATTTTCTTTTCCCAAATGTCAAATCTACTGCTGTAAATACTGTTGAAAAAGCATACTGTGAGAAGGTGCTGTTGTCTCATAAAACAATTCTTCACAGAAGTGACTACGACACATTTGCATTTTAAATATTTTATTTAGTCAGTATTAATGGGGAATTATTATGCTAAGTAAATAAGTGCATAACTAAGTAAGTTGCCCATTTTCCTCTGTGGTGAGCCGAGCTTCCCTCAGCATCTCAGAGGGCGAGAGGGGGTTTTCAGGTTACCAGCCATTCAGTATAACAGCGCCCTCTCCTGGTCATTTATATACCTGCAGTCTTGTCTGCCATGAATGCATTTAAACAAAGTTATCAGAAAGAGAGAGGGACAGAAACAGAGTGTAAACAGAAAAAATACCTGATGTCATTTCTTTCTCTTAATCCAGACAAATAAAATGGCAATGTCAGCTGTGTATCAGTACAAAATGACACAATTAAAAACAGGTAGCTTTGTATTTTCACTTTTCTCATGTTCAAATTATTAGCATGGGTGAGCAAAACCTATTGAAAGATCTACGGCAGAGATTAAATCTGATCGTAGGATAGAGGTTAAATAATTTTATAGAAAAAGTTAAGACACTTGAGAGTGACAGAGCGCCACATCGTGTCTCTGTCTTTGCCACACTTTGGCTCTTGTTTTGTGTTTTTTTTTTTTTCTCCTGTCGTAGGAATTTCAATCATGGGTTGATTTTGAAACAGTGTATAGCAGCCTGCCAGTGCACAGTAATTCAGCTTTCATAAATACCCTTTTGTATTTACATTACAAAATTGCAGGTGGTGATCCCTGCTGCTGGAAACGCTGTTCTCAGACAGACAGTCCTGAGATTTGTGCCGTTCCGAGCAACTGAAGGCCAGAGGACAGTCAGCGTCCTTAGATAATTATTAAAATTCAAACAGCATTCTAAATGCTTGCCACTAGATGGAGCTAATGCCTGAAAAGTGAAAACCTGGATCCTTACTGTGTACTGGCTTAAGGGTTTGCTTGGGTGAGAGACTTAATCACTGGCAATTTGTTGAGACATACTTAAACTGTATTTATTTTTCACCAAAATGTTTTTCTGCATAGTGCTGTCATCACAGACCACTTGTCAAACCTTTAGATTGTGTGTAATTAATCCCTTTCATAAAGAAATCAGACATAAACATTTCAAGAATATGCTACATAATGACAATAATTAAGTCATCTACTGCAAAAAGATGTTTATCACTTTTCTGAGGAATGGCATCTGTGTGTGTGTGTTTGCTTGCACAGTGCGTGTGTATGTGTGTATGTGTGTTTTTGAGTTATGTGTGTTTATGTGTGTATGTATGTTTGTATGTGTTGTGTGTTTGTGTGTGTCAGAGGGTTACTACTCTTTCGTGGATGAGTGTGTGTATGTGTTGGTGTGGATGACTATGTGTATGTGTGTGTTTGTGTAGATGTGTGTGTATGTGTGGATGAGAGTGTGTGTTTGTTAGGTGTGGATGTGTGTGTGTTGGTATGGATGTGTGTGTTTGTGTGTGTATGTGTGGATGAGTGTGTATGTTTGTTTGTGTGTGTGTATGTTGGTGTGGATGTGTGTGTTTGTGTGTGTATGTGTGTGTTGGTGTGGATGTGTGTGTAGGTAGAAGCCCTTGGGAACAGCCTCCCATTTGTCTCTGCAGTTTTCTCTATAGCCAGCAGAGGGCAGCAGTGTAGCTGCTCTGCTGTCTATATGTAGAACTCCTGTTCCTCCTCTGCAGGCGTGTCCTGGAGGGCGTGATCCAATGTCCCCGGGCTCCTCCCACCATCCCACACGGTCACAGGGAGACAGTCACTGTGTGGGCGGGGCTTGCGTGACCCAGAGGGAGTGGTCATGGCTGAGTAAGTGTGGCCATTGCGCAGGGTGGCGGAGAGGGGGCGTGGCGGGGGCGGGAGAGGGCGGGAGTAGGCCGAAACCACAGAGAAGTCAACTGCCCCACTGTCCATCTTCCGGCCAGTGTCCACGTCTGTTTCCACAGCGCCAACCAGAGCGTCCACGTTGAGCCTGAAGGGCGGGGCCAGTGAGGACCGGCGAGAGTGGGCGGAGCTCAGTGAGGGGGATGGGGAGCAGGGGGCGGAGAGAGCCCCACCCACTGAGGACAAGGAGAAAAGGGATTGAGTCCGAGGCCCAGCCCACCAAAACTGGGCCGCATCCGAATTGCGGTGCTGGCCAGC
The DNA here is from genome assembly GCA_022829145.1 of Albula goreensis. Lineage (NCBI taxonomy): Eukaryota > Metazoa > Chordata > Actinopteri > Albuliformes > Albulidae > Albula > Albula goreensis. The sequence continues at coordinate 26,140,063 of CM040761.1, forward strand.
CTCTGTCTGGCAGGCCTGGGGTAGGTCGGGCTGGGAGGTCCCCCGGCTCGAGGGCTGGGTGCGGCTCTGGTGTCGGGCACGGGAGGAGTTGCGGTGGAACCGCCGGTTTCGATAGGAGGCAGGACCTCGTCCGTATGGTGGAACAGGGTTAGGGGCAGGGGCCGGTGACTGCACTAAGGAATGGTTATTAGCCAGTAGGTCATTAAGCTGGCCAATGGTGTGCCTACGTCGGCAGTGGGCGGAGCCTCGAACCTGTGGCCATAAAACAAGAGAAGGAAATGACTGGGTTATATGACAAAAACTGCACAGGCCAACACATTAAACTCAGACTATCAGAACATTTAAAATACATACTCAAATGAAACCAGGTGGCATGGCTACAGTTTAGTGAGAGCTCATCTTCTTATCTCTTAAGGTCACTACAGGTCACCACAGCGGGAGCTTAACCTGAATGGACCCTGACCTTTCACCTTGAATCCCTACACTTTAGATTACATGGCCAGAGAGAGGCCCAGCATCTGCTTCACCCTGTGCAATTGCACAGCCAACTCCCTCAAAACCTGTCTGCATGACACCCACAGCTACACTCGGCCTGACAATCCTCTCTAAGTTTAGCAGGCTTTACTTTGATTCAGTCTCACAGTTGACACTTCCTCAAACTAAGGAAATTCTGAACTTTAACAAGTATACTAACTAATGAACACAAGTCTTCACTCAAACACAGGCAAAAAAAATGCTTCAGTTTCCTGTATAAAATCCAGAGTCTGCAAGAAATAAATAATAGGATTTAAGATCAGAGTCCAAATGCTTTTGAACGAACAACAACAGCAATTAAGAGCTAAAAGCAGAACATGAACTCTGCAGGTAAACAGGACCCTGTGCTGAACACGGACTATTCTTTAAGAAGAACGGTGCTCTGATTGCACTTTGTCTGTTTAATGATATTTTTCTCTCGTGTTGGTTGTTGAAGCATCTGTCTGTCCTGAGGCTCCAGGGCCCGCAGATGGGCTCAGAGTGAGTTACTGAGGTACATACCGGCACAGCGTCGGGGGACGGGAGGGAGGAAGCAGCTTATTATTATACAGGCATGAGACACTCTCAAAACTCCAGAGGCACACAGGAAACAGGGACTAATAACTGTCAGATTCCCAACATCTCAGGGAGTCGTTGTGCGGCTCACACACACACACACACACACACACACACACACACACAGGTCTGTCAGTAGAGAGGTGTAATGTGGGTGTGGCCTGGGCGGAGCCCCCCCTCCACAGGAGAAGAGCTCAACTTGCTGCACAACAACAACAACAACAACAACAACAACAGGTAACCATGGGAGCCATGAGCACCATAGTGACCCCCGGCTCTGGGGCCCCAGACCCCTGTGATTAGGATGGGGCCCCCACTGCCAGAGGCGTGCAGCCCAGGGGGTTTGTGGAGGCGCAGAGGGGGTACCCCAGCGCTGTGACCCGCTTCCAGCCCTGATACTTTATTAGCCAGAGGCAGCTGGAGAAGGCATCAACCTCTGAGCCAACAGCGCCCATAAAACATCTCTACCCCTGTACCCCACACCTCTCTACCCTGTACCCCTTACAGCACAAACAGACTCACTACAGCACACTCACAAACAACACCCTCCAGCCTTCGCTGTTAGCAAGAGCCTGGATAGCTCAGTCGGTAGAGCATCAGACTTTTAATCTGAGGGTCCAGGGTTCAAGTCCCTGTTCGGGCGGTGTAACTTTGCAACTGATAACGTTCCAATCAGTTGTGTTTTACAAGGCAACTGCCTCCCCCTGCCCACAAAACCCAACCCCCACCCCCAGCGCTCGACAACCAGACCCAAGAACATTCTCTGGTCTCACCGTGTCTGAGTGATCTGTCACTGCACCTACTCTCAGTTATCACTATTTTCCCAAACCCACTTCATCTCAGCCCCCCCTTACACCAGCAATGGCCCTTAATGCTATGCTGGAGGTGGCTGAAATAACTACTACTACTGGCTGTGATGCTAAAAGCTTGGTATGGTCTCTCATTATTGCCTGAAATTATTGTGTGCACTGAAGTATGTTGTTCCTCATGAGTCTGTCTGCTAATTGGTTAAATGTAATAGAATGTAAAATGATTCTAGAAGAGTTTCAGCACTCAAGTCACAGTTGGCCTGAAAAGTGCATCTTGTTCCCAAGACCTAAACTGGCAGCTGACTGAAAACCACAGAAACCTGCAGACTCTGCCCCCTGCAGGCCTGGAGTCTGACCTGCAGCAGGATCTTGTTCCCATCGTAGTCCTCGGTCTGCCAGCGCGTGTCGCTGATGGGGTTGCAGGGGTGGGGCAGCAAAGGCACCAGTCCCCCCACATCTCGAACCCGGAACTCCACCACCGCTGAGCTGGTGGGGGCGGGGTTTTGCCCCCGTGGCAACCTCTTAAAGGACAGCTGGATCTCGGTGTCCGGGTTGGAGTACACCACATAGAAGCAGAAGTCGTCCTTGCGCTGGGCCAGCGGCCGGCGGAGCAGCAGCCCATACAGACGCACCATGTCGCTGAAGCTCTGGTGACGGCAGTACACAGTGAACCGCACCATCTCCTTACCATAATGCACCTGCCGCACAGCCCAGAGGGGCGTTCCAGGCGCCAGGGTAAAGAAGTCCTGGCTGCAGGGGGCAAGGGGGAGCAGCCGTCCGTTGACGCGTTCGGTGTGATGGTACCGCCAGGGGGGGCGCTGTAGAGTGCGATGCAGACGCAGCAGCTGCTCCTCCCCCCCATACTCCTCCTGCAGGAACAGGATGACGGCCAGCGCCGGCTGGGCCGGGGGCGCCCTCTGCAGGTCCGAGGTGGAAGCGCACGCAGAGGGGGGCGGCGGTTTGGGCCGCGGTTGCCAGGCAGCGCGCTCGGAGACACGGAACAGCTGCAGCTCGGGGTGGATGCAGGAGAGGAGGGCGTCGGCTGCGCGCTGCAGCAGCTTGGCCTGTCCCGGGTCAGTGATGATGTGAACGCTCACCAGGAAGGGGTCCTGAGACCCCCCCATCAGGCGCTCACCTGGGGGGAACAAGAGCGTGGAGGTGAGACCAACCAAACGTGTGTTAATAAGCTCTACAGCAGTTATTTCATTACATTACAGGAGATGTGACAGCAGTAATGACCTTTCCCTCCAGTCTGATATCCTGTATTCAGGGTACCTGTATTGGGCTGTTATTGAAGACACCATCATGAGCTGAGAGCAACAGACCTGCCTTTCTCTCGTTCTCTCTCTCCATATTCCTGCAATCACCCTCTCTCTCTATTAACCTCCCTCTCTTCTCTCTCCATATTCCTCCAATCACCCTCTCTCTCTATTAACCTCCCTCTCCTCTCTCTCCATATTCCTCCAATCACCCTCTCTATTAACCTCCCTCTCCTCTCTCTCCTGCACCAGTCCTTCCCTCTCTTCTCAAATTCTCCATCACGTCTGAGAGTTTGGTGGTGTTTGGGGTGGGTGTGTCTAATAAAGGCGTGTAGCCCCCCCTTTCTGGCTCATTAGAGTCATGTGACCGCTCTAACTCAGGCTGAAAGAATGTGTTTCAGCCCCACTGTGCTTCTGACCAGAGCCCTGCCCTGCAGAGGACCAACGTTCTCTCAACGTTTCTGCCAGGAAGCCATGGCCTGTCCAGCTGACCACCAAAGGTTCCTACAACGTAAGGGAATTTTCCGGCAAGAATTCCACCCACGCAACGGTCAGATAAGGCTCTTGTGACGTAACATTCCCCAAAATAGCTTCGGAGCTACATTTGTTGTTCCAAGTTCGGTCAAAGTCACAGAGAAGTGTTATCATCAAGTGCTCCAAAGGAACTACACAGGAAGTGCTGTAAGGTTGTTTTGGCCACAGAAAGCCCATATCACAGAGAGCAGAGCTTCCTCCACACACTAAATTAGCTGGGAGATTTTCTGCTCCTTATTACGGGGTGAAGGGACACTCGTCCTGAGAGGTCTGTAACGCAGGGGCCTAGGGGACACTCGTCCTGAGGGGTCTGTAATGCAGGGGCCTAGGGGACACTCGTCCTGAGGGGTCTGTAACGCAGGGGCCTAGGGGACACTCGTCCTGAGGGGTCTGTAATGCAGGGGCCTAGGGGACACTCATCCTGAGGGGTCTGGAACGCAGGGGCCTAGGGGACACTCGTCCTGAGGGGTCTGTAACGCAGGGGGTGAAGGGACACTCGTCCTGAGGGGTCTGTAACGCAGGGGCCTAGGGGACACTCGTCCTGAGGGGTCTGTAACGCAGGGGCCTAGGGGACACTCCCTGAGGGGTCTGTAACGCAGGGCCTAGGGGGACACTCGTCCTGAGGGGTCTGTAACGCAGGGGCCTAGGGGACACTCGTCCTGAGAGGTCTGTAACGCAGGGGCCTAGGGGACACTCGTCCTGAGAGGTCTGTAACGCAGGGGGCCTAGGGGGACACCTCCCCTGAGGGGTCTGTAATGCAGGGGCCTAGGGGACACCTCGTCCTGAGGGGTCTGTAACGCAGGGGCCTAGGGGACACTCGTCCTGAGGGGTCTGTAATGCAGGGGCCTAGGGGACACTCATCCTGAGGGGTCTGGAACGCAGGGGCCTGGGGACACTCGTCCTGAGGGGTCTGTAACGCAGGGGTGAAGGGACACTCGTCCTGAGGGGTCTGTAACGCAGGGGCCTAGGGGACACTCGTCCTGAGGGGTCTGTAACGCAGGGGCCTAGGGGACACTCGTCCTGAGAGGTCTGTAACGCAGGGGCCTAGGGGACACTCGTCCTGAGAGGTCTGTAACGCAGGGGCCTAGGGGACACTCGTCCTGAGGGGTCTGTAACGCAGGGCCTAGGGGACACTCGTCCTGGAGGGGTCTGTAACGCAGGGGCCTAGGGGACACTTTCGTCCCTGAGGGGTCTGTAACGCAGGGGCCTAGGGGACACTCGTCCTGAGAGGTCTGTAACGCAGGGGCCTAGGGGACACTCATCCTGAGAGGTCTGTAACGCAGGGGCCTAGGGGATACTTGTCCTGTGGGGTCTGTAACGCAGGGGCCTAGGGGACACTCGTCCTGAGAGGTCTGTAACGCAGGGGCCTAGGGGACACTCGTCCTGAGGGGTCTGTAACGCAGGGGGCGAGGGGACACTCGTCCTGAGAGGTCTGTAACGCAGAGGGCCTAGGGGACACTCGTCCTGAGAGGTCTGTAACGCAGGGGCCTAGGGGACACTCGTCCTGAGAGGTCTGTAACGCAGGGGGCGAGGGGACACTCATCTCTAAATTAGAGAGGGCTCTAACATCATGAAAAACCCCTCACACACCCCCAGACTACTTTCACAGCTCATTCACCCCTGTGGAACAGGGCTGTCACACACAAATGGCTCATGGCTAATAATAACTATGGAGGCTGCAGGTTTGATATATGCACACACACATGAACACACACACAGACACACACATGTTTATCCTCACAGATCCCATTAACCAGCTGGCCTCTGCCCCCCCCCCCCCAACTATAAGCCTTGACCCTGCCATTGCTCATAGCAATCTAGAGGTTGTGTGACCCAAGAGGTCAGGGGTCAGAGGTCAGGGAGAATGCCACATGTTGTTTGTTTGTTCTAGAGGGTTCCACCTGCAAGGACAGTGTATCTCTCTGGTAAAACGTCCATCTTTCATTTGAAGCCCCAGATTTCTGACTTCTATGACAGGGCAAACAATCAACAAAGACATAAACAACTATTGGGAACATTCAAAAGGAATCCATTACTATAAAAAAACAATAAAAATAATGTTCAAACAGACGTGCCATGCCAACTGGCAGAGCTGTGTGAGCTCATCCTGCCCCCCCTCCCAAATCTGCCCCGCCCATCCTGCCCCCAGGGATCAGGACCTGCACTGAACTCACAGATTCCGCTCACAGACAGCTTTCTGAGCCAAGCCGAGCCGAGCCAAGCTGAGCCAAGCCATTCTGAGCACAAACCACCTGCTGCCTGCCAACACCCTTACATCACATTACATTTAAAGGTACCTCCAGTCCTGCAGGGGGCAGAGTCTGCAGGTTTAACTCCAGGCTTTCAGGGGGCAGAGTTTGCAGGTTTAACTCCAGGCCTGCAGGGGGCAGTGTCTGCAGGTTTAACCCCAGTCAACACAAGGTGACAGCGAATCACTCAGCAGGACGATGGCATCAGTGCTGGAGTGGCATGAGCCTCTCTAGATGGGAGCATGCCAGGAGAAACTCTTCTGCAGTGAGAAAGCACTCTTCTGCAGAGAGTGCAGACACAGCACTCAGTACATTTCATGCAGGGGACTTTCCTATGTAAAAATCCTGGAGTAAAAATCAAGAAAGCTGTTTCATAGTCAGCTGTTCTTCAGGGAACAGACAGGATCTTGGGGAAGGGAACGAATGTCTGCTAAATGCTCTAAACACGTTCAGCAGGCATCAGTAAGATGATAATCTCCTGTCTAAGGGTGGATCCTTTTGATCAGAGGACACATTACATTACATTAAGGACATTTGTTAGACACTCTATCCAGAGCGACTTACAAGGCAAGGACACATTACCTTTTTCAGGTCTCAAATATACAGCACCATCCTTCCCCTAATTTGTGAATTTGCCCATGTGAATCTGCCCTAGTAAACACACACACACACAGTGCTGTGGTGGGGTTCATGTTTCAGAGCACAGATGCAGGCTGTGGGGTTCCGGGCTCAGGTCTGCTGCACGAGTCTCACCGCCTTAATTACAAACAATCGAGAGAGAGAAACCGAAGACAGGCCCCACCCTCTTCACAACCCCCCCCACCCCACCCAGCCATGATTTATTTGGCTCCACACAGTGTGTTGTTGTGTCTGGTGCCCCTTTAAAAACTGTGTAAAAGCTGTGTGCTTTACGCTGATGATGCCATGATGGCACTGGTGCTCTCCGTTCTGAAACCTTTCTGACCTGGGAATGCTGAAACTAAGATTCTCCTCAGTTTGCACAGCTCGCATGTTTAGCTACCATACTGGCACGTCCTATACATACAACCTACCCATTTACACAGCAATAACACATAACCTTTGCTCACTGGGCTACAGACCAAAACTCCCCATTGAAGGGAACAAATACACACAAAATCCAGCAGCATGTAAAATGAAAGGGCTCTGTAAGGAAAAATGCAATGCCTGCTTAATGTTCTTGGATGGTCACCGAATACAAACAATCAATGTAATGATCAAGGGGGGGTTAAAATCAAAGGGAGTTGATTAGCTTGCCTTTTCCTGAATGATCATCAGGTTGCCTTCCACACCACACCTTTTGTTCCTGAGACTGTGAGACACAGGGGTGTGAACCCAAGACTGGATTTGTGTGTATTTGAGTGATTGGGATACTGTATGAGGTGTGATATCTCTGTCTTTTCCTATGCGGTAGAGGAAGGAAGAGATTCTTTGAAGCCTCCAACCATTGATCTACAATAATGTCATTTTGTCTCCTTGTGAACCAATCAGGAACAGGAATCTGCATTTTATGTCAGCATTTTATGTCAGGTTTGGGGTATAAAGCTTGTACCAACACCACAGCATTTTTGTAATTGATCTGCCTTTCTTTTACCCAGTATGTTTCATACTGTAAACACATAGTACTGTTTTTGCTTTGTTATTAAATTGCTTTTAACTTAAACTTTGGAATTACGAGTCTTACTTACAAGAAGGAAAAATCCCTACATAAATTGGCGAGCCAGCCAGGAGGAAAAAGGTGAACGACTGGAGAAGAATTTTGCTGGAAGGAAAAGAAGCTTCAGCTGTACCAGGACAGGCCTTCTTTGCAAGAAGAAAAGAAGAGACTGTGGCTCCATTCTGAAACCGCTTTCCACGAACCTGTTCAAGGGATCTTGTGAGTATAATTTGTTTTGGCATTGTCCCGCTGTGGATAATAATTTGAGTTTATGGTTTAATAGCAGTTGTGATTCGTCAGCTGTGGCGAAGTGAGCAAAAATAGTAAAGATTAGGAGTATTCAAGACTTAGGCATGAGAATTCTCCTGTGGTTGTAGAGGCATCTTGCTGATACATAATTCTGACCTGTTTAACAGTTAAGCTAGACTTACTTGGGTTAAGCAGGAGGTGTGTTTGTAGAGGAACTGGGCTTTGGTTTTGGAAAGCACCAGCAGGGTTTCCCCACATTTAATCCTGTGTCCTTAATTAAACCACCACGGTAGGTATATTGTATAGCTTTATACTCAGAACCTACAATGATGGACTGGGCCATCAACTATGTTGTTAAACATAGCAGAGATAATTTATATGGACCTCTTGAAGATAAGATAGATCCTATAAGCTGGTTAGACGAAGCATGTAAAGAGAGAACATGGGGTGTTCCAAAAGAAGCGTAAACAAGCAAATGTTTTCAAGCTTTTCTGGAAGGGCAGCGTGAATTGAAACGTCGGTTAGATAAAGTACAGACAGAATGTGCAGAGCACAAGAATACCATAGAGATATTAAGAAAGACTATTGAGGATCTGGAGGGTGAGAAATCTGCTGGTCAGGCAGAACGTAAACTAGCTGCAGAAAACAGTATTGATCTGAGGCAACAAGTTGTTTTGTTGAGACAGAACCTAGATGAGTTCAAAATGAACAATGCTATGCTTAAAAAGGAGCTAGAAAAGAGCCAAAATGCATATGAGGCACTGTGGGCTAGAAGCAGCAAAAATCCTGATGTAGCTAAAAAAGACATTGCAAATGAAAATGCTTTCAGGAATAAATTAGAGAAAATTAAGTGTCACGTGGCGGCATTGGGCATAACTTTACCACAGGATTCTGATTCAGAGAGTGATAGCTCAGGTGAGTCAGTTGAAAACATGCATTCTACTGCCTTAGTAAAAGCTGCTCCATTTCGGGTTAGGGAACGAAGGACTCGTAGGAGACCAGCAGTAGCAGCTGAGGGCCAACCTGGGGCTACACAGTATGATTATGAAGAACTACATGAGCACATTCCTTTGTCTACATCAGAGTTGGGTAATCTGTGTTCCAATGTTGGGAAATGGGATGGAATTTGTGATCCACGTCCTTATCTAGCTGAATTACAGAGGCAAGCCAGAGCTAATGCCCTAGATGATCAGGACTGTTGTCAAATTATTCAGTTAACTATTCCTGCAGATTTGGTTGAGTCCTTACCAGACAACATTAAAATGCCTGTTAATGGTGCATGGGCAAATGCACAGCAGAGAGAAGCTGCATTGTTAGACATGATTGGCAATCCACAACCGAACTGGGGGAGAATACAAGCCACTAAACCTGAAAGAGGGGAAAACCCTGCTGCTTATCTTAACCGCTTGTTTAACTGTTACTCACAAAATTCGGGCATCCCTTATCCACAGAGAAATGATCCTGCTTTCCTAGCATTAGTCATGCAACAATACAACGCAATAGTCAATGATGCTACAAGACTAGTGTTACATCAAAAACAGAAAGGTGGTGATTTATCATTTGCAGATGTTTGTAGCGTCCTTAGTAGCTGGTATGAGACAACACATGACACCTCATCTCCCAGGAAAAAGATTTCAGCAGTTGTTACAAATGAGGGCAGGCGTAGACCTAACAATAGGGATGGCTGTCACAACTGTGGTAGGATGGGACACATTAAAAAGGATTGTTGGTCTAAGGGGGGAGGTGCAGCAGCTCAGAGACCGAGAGTGCATAAAGAGGAGGAATCCATGGATATGCAGGAAACACGCCCATCAGCCCCAACTATGACTTATGAGGATATGAATAACTTACTGCAAGGGATAAAGCAATTGGTGACTCATGGCAGTCCTGCTAGCACAGAATCAGCATCGATGAGTACTTTGAACAAATATTTGAAGCCATAGGGTGTCTGGCCTCTGTTGAAAAAGTGGGTGATTTGAAACCTGATAGGTTTGGCAGACCCAGTATTAACGTTACAGTTAGAGGCCGCTGTGACAATTGGTTAGTTGATACAGGAGCTGCAATCACCCTAACACATTTGGATTTCCCCACAACTGGAAAAACTACAGAATTAATAGGAGTTGGTAGTGGAGTTATTACTGCAGCACAGTCGGTTCCCATACAGGCACAGATTGGTTGTGATCATACACTCTTAAATGTCTGGATGTCTAAGACACATGAAGACTCCATTCTTGGTGCAGATGTAATGAAAAGTAATAACTACATTGTTGATTTAGCTAATCAAGTTCTTTGGAAAGGACAAGGAGATGTGAATAATTGTGTTGTCATCCCTGATAGACATGCAGTTTCTACAGTTAAAGGGTTACTTACATATGAGTTACCTAAGCTTTTAGGAACACAAAACCAGAGATTAGCGGAAGTGTTGCAGAAACATGAAGATGTGTGGGCTAAGCATAAACATGATTGTGGGAGGGTCCAGAACATGGAGGTACATGTACAGGGAGATGACCCCCCAGCACAGAGACAATATAGGTATCCTCGTGATGCAGAGACAGATATTGCTGTAGTAATTGATTCATTACTTGAACAAGGTGTACTGCGTCCCTGTGTATCAACAGTTAACTCACCTGTGTGGCCCGTAAAGAAACCTGATGGTTCCTGGAGACTGACTATTGATTACAGGCAGATTAATGCTTCAACACCTCCTGCAGCTGCAGTAGTTGCGAGAACCCCAGACATAATGGCCAGTTTACAAAGCACAGCTAAAGTGTACTCAGCACTTGATGTTTCAAATGGATTTTGGTCTATCCCAGTTCATGCTGACAGCCAGTATAAATTTGCATTTACCTTTAAGGAGAAGCAATACACATGGGTTGTTCTACCACAGGGCTTCCATAATTCTCCAACACTTTTTCATCAATGCATGGCTGATGTGCTGAAAGGTGTCAGCAAACCACAGCAAGTAATTCAGTATGTAGATGACTTGTTGATCCAGACAGAAACTGAGCAGGAGCATATTGAACTCTTAGATGAGGTTTTGCAGCTTGTTAAGATGGCTGGGATGAAATTGAACCCAAAGAAGGCACAGTTACTTGTACCAGAAGTGAAGTTCCTTGGAGTACAGGTAACTGAGGGGGGTAGGACACCAGACCCACAGAAAGTAGAGGTTGTTCAAAAGTTGCCAAGGCCACATACAGTGACAGCACTCAGATCATTCTTAGGGATTGTTGGGTTTTGCAGAGATTTCATTGAGAGTTTTGCAGAAATTGCTCGACCACTGTATGACCATTTGAAGGGGAAACGAGGAAAGACAGAAGAACTAGACTGGACCCCAGAAGACCAGATGTCTTTTGAAAAGTTAAAGCAAGCATTAATGACAGCACCAGCATTGAGAAATCCAGACAGGGAAAAGCCTTTTGCATTTCAAGTGTCTGCACTATCAGCTGTTCTGCTACAAGAAATACACAATCAGCATAGACCTGTGGGATACTTTTCCAGGGTACTGACACCAGTAGAAAGGGGATTTGACAGATGTACTAAACACTTACTCGGGGTACACTGGGTATTAGAAGCAACAGAACACATTGTAGGGTTCAATGAATTAGAACTACAGACACCACATACACCAATTAAGTTATTGCTACAAGGACATATCAAAGGAGTGTCACCACAGAGAATAGGTCGATGGCTAGCAGAAATAAATAACCGGCCTCTCAAAGTGAAATATTCACCTTCTTACTGCCTTCCAAATGCACTCACATATGAAGGGGAACCACATGATTGTGAGAAGTAAAGAATGCAAATTCAGAGAAACTCTTCAGAATCCGGGGTAAAGATGGAGATACACAACTGTATGTTGATGGTTCAAGATATTGGGAAGAAGGTCAGTACTGGACTGGATGTGCCATTTGGGCACCTGAAAGGGGGAAGAGACCTTAATAAAATGTCCTCCAAGTTTTCTGCACAAAAGGCAGAAGTCATTGCTGTATTGACAGCAGCCAGTAAGTACTCAGGCCCAATAAACATCCATTCAGACAGTGCATTTGTGGTTCATGCTTTAACTGAGCATCTATCTTTATGGCAACAGAGGGGGTTCTGTACTGCAGATGGGAAACCATTAACACATCACAGCAGCTTACAGCAAATTTGGGAACTAGCAAGTAAGGAGCCAAACAGAATTTGTATCACAAAGGTGAAAGCTCACCAAATTCCTGGTAAGAGTGTAGAGGGTGATCACAACAACAAAGCTGACAGATTAGCAAGTGAGGCAGCAAAGAATGGAGAACCATTCAAGGAAGAAGTAACCACCCAGGTAGCAGTAGTCACAAAATCAGAGAAACCCATTGACCTAGTTACAATGCAGAACAAAGACATGGAGATAGAGGCAGTTCTAAAAGCACTAGCAGATGGTACTACCTTACCTCCAGGTTATGAGAAAGAGAAAAACTGCTTAATGAGAAGGGAAGGACTCCTCATACATAGCAAGCCAGTTGAAAGATGGGTTACTCCCAATTCTTTGAGAAAGGAGCTTACTGAATATATACATAGAATTAGTGGACACGCAGCTTCTGGAAAAGTCTTAGATATAATCAGAAATTCCCACTGGTGGCCAGGAATGAGGAGTACCATAGATGAAGTTTGTGATCGCTGTATTATTTGTGCTCAAATAGATCCCAGTCCACAAAAACGGAAAGCGCTGCTGGGACAGCCTATAGTAGTCGAGGGCCCATGGATTAATTTGCAAATTGATTACATGGGGCCACTGCCACCAGCTAAAGGGGGCTATCATTACCTTCTAGTTGTAGTGGACACCTTTAGTAAGTGGGTAGAGGCATTCCCAATCAAGAAATGCACAACTGCTGCCACAGCCCGAGTGTTGTGGGAGCAGGTGTTTTCAAGGTGGGGATTTCCTCGTAGGCTTGAGAGTGACAGAGGCACTCACTTCACTGGCCAGATCATGAAAGATCTTTGTGCTATTTTAGGCATCACTCAGAAATGGCACATACCCTATCATCCTCAGTCATCAGGAGTGGTGGAAAGGATGAATAGGACTCTAAAAACAGCCTTGAAAAAGTCTGTCCTGGATGCCGGAACAGACTGGTGTCGTCATTTGCCAGGAATCCTAATGGCTATTAGGGCCACCTGCAGCAAGAGCACTGGCATCAGTCCTCATGAACTGATGACCGGTAGAACAATGCCTCTGGTACACCCCAACATGGGAGATGTGCCAAAACCGATCCAGGATCGGGTAAAACATGATTCCTTTCTGCAAAATGTTCAGGACATTTTGGCTGACAAATTACTCTTTGCAGCCCACAACATGGGGATAACCCACAAGGGAAACAAACAACGGTGGGATGATAGTGTAAGACACGCCACCCACAAATTTGAAATTGGGGATCAAATATTGGTCAAAAATTTTCTCCAGAAAGGGCCTTGGGATGCAAATTGGACAGGACCACATGAAATAGTGGACACCTGTGGGGAGGGTAATCTTAAGGTTAGAGTGAAGGGGAAAAAGGAACCAATATACAAATGGTATCATGCTGACCAATGTAAATTGTATAAAAATGAAAGATGTTAAGCTGACATAAGAATAAATGCTGCACTTGATGTTTTTCAGATTCTACAATGTGGACCATGGCACAGAAGACATCGCGTCAAGGGGGGTGCTTCCTGCTTCTCCAAATGATTTTATAGCGGACACTGGCAGTGTGCAGAGGCACAAAAGACATCTGCATGACACACAACAATGGGACAGCATCAGGACTTAAATACCCAAATTATGGATGCTTGTAAAGATGACTACTCTGTTTTTAGGCCTTTTTGACATAATACAACGGGAATGGGAGGAAACAGGATTTAGGGGAGAGCCGAGAAGCGACAAAATATAGTATACTTGGGGACTTAGGAGGAATATTTGGTTCAGGAAACTCCTTGTACAACTGTCATCTAATTTATTTGCTAAAAAGGTACATTACTGATGTAAAAGCAAAATTTGATATTTTTCTTAAGGACCATATACAGCATTCCACTGAAACAGATGAAATCCTTTTTAAATATATCCAGGCAAGTTTCACTCAATGCAAGTGTTATACACAGACTTTCTAAATTATCAAATAGACAATTCTGCTTAGCTGTTGCTGGACACATGCAGGCAATGGTCAGGATTTTGTCACCGATTTCATTGCAAGTCTTAAGACTTACAGGAAATAACACATATTGTATCAACACTCTTCATTCAACTGTTACTGCAAAAGACTTGGTGTGTACGGTACCAGAAAATGCATTCTGCATGCAGGTGACCTACCCAATGAACATTGGCAGCAGGAAACTGTATTACACTAAGACCAGAGTGGATCTCATTTCAGAGGACCCTTATGCTGAGTTCCTACAACCCTTTACCTGAATTCACTGGCATTGAAAACTTGCAACAGCAAGAAAATGTTGAAGGTGAGGATACTCATGGTCAGTAAGCAGAAAGACGAGTTTGAAAACAAAATCAAAAAAAAAAAAAAAAAAAAAAAAAAAAAAAAAAACACTTACTTAGTGGTATGTCAGTGTTGAAAGGAACGTATAGACACATGTTGGGATGTGCTATTCAAGGCTGCTACAGATGCATCTGCCCTAGTACTACTGGTCATGGTGATCCTGGTGTGCTACCTCAGATCACTGGTAAAGCAACAAAGAAGGGATATTGGATATATGGAAATGAAAATGTCATTGACATAAAGAGGAGTGTAGATTATATGTGGAGACATGTAATCGCAGTCCAACATTTTGTCCTGTCCTACCCTTGTATAGTTGCAACCTTCTTTCAGGGTACAAGGCACGCACATTTGAATTCACACTGACTAAACCTTGTACAACTGCTTCTGTCTGGGTCAAGGTTTAAGGGGGGATTATGTAAGGAAAAATGCAATGCCTGCTTAATGTTCTTGGATGGTCACCGAATACAAACAATCAATGTAATGATCAAGGGGGGGTTAAAATCAAAGGGAGTTGATTAGCTTGCCTTTTCCTGAATGATCATCAGGTTGCCTTCCACACCACACCTTTTGTTCCTGAGACTGTGAGACACAGGGGTGTGAACCCAAGACTGGATTTGTGTGTATTTGAGTGATTGGGATACTGTATGAGGTGTGATATCTCTGTCTTTTCCTATGCGGTAGAGGAAGGAAGAGATTCTTTGAAGCCTCCAACCATTGATCTACAATAATGTCATTTTGTCTCCTTGTGAACCAATCAGGAACAGGAATCTGCATTTTATGTCAGCATTTTATGTCAGGTTTGGGGTATAAAGCTTGTACCAACACCACAGCATTTTTGTAATTGATCTGCCTTTCTTTTACCCAGTATGTTTCATACTGTAAACACATAGTACTGTTTTTGCTTTGTTATTAAATTGCTTTTAACTTAAACTTTGGAATTACGAGTCTTACTTACAAGAAGGAAAAATCCCTACAGGCTCTTTCTCTAAAGATGGCACGTGACACATTATAACTGTGATTTATTCTGCATTGGGAAACCTATGGGAGATGGGAGAGTCAAAGAGCTTCTCTCTGTCTTTCTAGGTCTCCATACCTAATGCAGCATGATTGCATGTAATACTCATGATTTCTTCAAAACTGATTTGTTTTAAATGCATTTGTAAGACCCAGCATCTGTCCCACATATCAGTATGGATGCTTAAACAGTACAACATGTCACTTAAAATCTCCCACGATGCGATCCGAAGGTGGCTCCTGCTCATGTTTCCAGTGCTGGCTGTTGATTGGCTCCTTACATTTACATAAATTTGTCTGGGCTTTAATGTGGTGAGATATGTTGCAGTGTGGTATATTTGTGTGAAGCCATATGGAAAATTCCTGCTGACTGGACTGGAATACCAATAAAGCCTCCGAGAGGGAGAGAGAGAGAGGGATGAGGCTAAAAGAAAAAAAAACAATACACAGTTCACAGTCTGACTTAATCTCTCAACCAGAACCAAAGAACCAGCAGCAAAGAGCTATGGGTAATTAACCCACACAGACCCTTTACAGGGAAAGTTATCAAACATAACATAGACCCAAAGCCTGCAGCTGGCTCACTCATCACTGATCTGGGATCAGAATGCAACCTTTCAGTTTACCCTTACAGAAGAGATCAAGGCATGAGACATTTTCATTTTTCCACTTCTTTGAGAAAATGTGGTACTTTATCTTGCGCATCACTGCCAGAAACAACTTTTGTCATTTGAGGCAGCTTGAGTTGGAGAAGGAACAAATCTCCAGTGTCTTTGGTGGTGGGAACAGATGGAGTTGCAGTGCAGTTATCAAGTTACCCTGTACCCCCCCCCCCCCCACCTCTCCAAACCCCCCTCCTCTGTAGGTGAGCCTGGAGTCTTACAATTCAGTTTCCCACAGGAATGTTAGATTTCTGAGGTCTGAAAGAGCAGCACTGTGCAACATGGTGAGGCAGTGGTGTGTCTCTAACATACACTCACACACACACACACTCACTCAGTCTCACATACACACACACACTCTCTCAAACACACACACACACACACTCTGCTGCAGGGTGGACGGGTTTGAGCCGAAGGAGGACACGGGGACAGGTACTTACTGCTGCCAGACGACATGGGACTGTAGTCAGACCTACGGGGGGTGGGGAGAGAGAGGGGGAGACATAGAGGTCAGAGTTCAGCTTTTTTCCCACAACAAACACCTGCTGAATCTCATGCAGACTCAGGAGGAGGTAGCCCTGACATGTGACTCGTGTCATGTGACTCATTCCTCTGACTCGTGTGACAGTGAGCCCTCACTGCCTTACACACTGCAGATGCAGCACCAGCCACACACTGCCTGCACTGTTTGAAGATCACAAAGTCAGCATATACTCACTATAGAGTCATAGAAAACCTAACCAGCTAAACCCTTATCTTCCCCTGGCGAGGTCACCACAGAGGACCTGCAGCATTAGCGGGTAATGGAGCACTGAGAGTGTCATACACTGTGTGCTGTGTGTGTCGCTGTGTAAGGGTGTCATACACAGTGTAAGGGTGTCATACGCTGTGTAAGGGTCTCCATGTGTCAGGTGTGTTAGAGCTCTTACAGGAGGCAGTGGAGAAAGTGATCCGGCTGCACTGTAGGTAACTGATTATTATGGGATGCAGGTTATTTTGGTGAAAATCAGGTAAGGCAGCCCTGCAAGATAATGTGGGCATAAGTCTGCTTCCTCAGAAAATCCTCTTATCACTGCAGGCCTCCCAGAAATGTACAGTTTAATCACCGTTCTCTGCTCTCTGTCAGGCGGTGGATAACGCAGGAACCCTGGGGACAGCCGGCCGACCTGTCAGTGACCTCACCACTAAATCAGGACCAAAAATCGTCCTCTCATCCTATGAGACACAAACACAGGCAGACAGCGTTCTGTTTTCCCGTTTTAATGTGCTGTCTCTACAGTCCATCTCGCTCTCCTTCTCTCAAAAGCAGGGAGGAGTGTCATGATCTGGATGCCTGATAGAGGAAGAGGCGCAGTATGTGGTGATTGTGCTCCTGTGTGGTGTGACATCACAATGGCAGTGACAGTCAGGGATTGATTCTCCTGTCACAATGACGGAAAGGTTCTAGTCTTCTATGAGGTCAAAATGACAATGACAGCATGGGCTCTGCTCTCCTGTGTGATGTCATAATGACTCAGAGACATTTTCAGTTGTAGTTTTCTCTGTCACTCTAGTTTGTTTCTCAGGGGTTTGATAGACACCAGTTCCATTGCTCTGCCAGAGTCATCATGTCCCAGTGCCATAATAGAAACACCTGAGAGGAAAAGACATGTCCTGACCTGCTCTCTGCCAGTGACACTACCTGGTTCTGACTGTGAGCAGACAGATAAGGAGAGAAGTGACATTCTATCAAGGGATTAACACCTATAGAGAGGCAGATTAACCCTGTGTTATTTACAGGTGCTTAACAGCACAGTGTGTGATTTCATTCCCATGAGTGTGTTTGTGTGTTGCTACATGCATGTATATGTGTGAGTTTGTTTCCTCTGGTCATTACATTCAAACCAAAGGAGCTAGAACCCTACTCCAACACAGAAGCTACAACACTGCTTCCTCACACTAACACTCACACTAACACTCACACTCACCACAAACCATTACATTACAGTGATTTAGCTGACAGTTTTATCCAGCTGATTACCTAACCAAGGGAGCAATGTTAGACTGAGTGCCTTGCTCAAGGGCCCAACAGTGGGGCTTGAACCATGAACCTCAGGAACCCCAGTCAGGTACCTTAGCCACGAGCCTTAACCCCATTAAACTAGAGAAACAGGAGGTCATTCCCACACAGGAGTTCGACCCCTGCCCTCTCTAAATGAGACTAGTGTTCCGCTTTATGTAACACGAGTAAAACGTGTTCCTGTGTTTCCCCAGAGGAGGTCTGTAATGATGGAGGTCTGTCTGGGCCATCACTGGCCGTGGCTGGAGGCCCTGTGGGGGGGGCAGTGTGTGCTGGTTACAGTCTTACCCAATGAGCGGGTAATTCACCCAGGCATGGATTTCACACCACAGAGCCATCTCTGGCCAGTCTGACACCTGCAGCCGTCAGCACAGGGACAGACTGACAGTCACAGCGATGGGGTGGGCTTCACAATTACAACTAGGCAATGCAATGGAAAAATCAGATGAAAAATTATTTTAAAAACAGCTTAATTTGACTAAAGAAAAGACTTTAAGAAAAGATTGTTTAAAAAACAGATTCCACATATTAGCAATGCTGCACTGCTGCTTCTGAGCTCTATAAGGCGCACACATGTGTCTGATTTTCATTATGGGCTTTAGCAGGAGCTCAGTGCCAGGGCCACGTACACAGCACATACTGCAGCTACACATCATAAACCCTAACCCTAACCCTAACCCGAACCCTAACCCTAACCCTAACCCCTAACCCTAACCCTAACCCTAACCCTAACCCAAACCCTCACCCTACCCCTAAGCCTAACCCTACCCCTACCCCTACCTTAACCCGAACCCTGACCCTAACCCTACCCCTACCCCTACCCCTAAGCCTAACCCTAACCCCTAACCCCTAACCTTAACGCGAACCCGAACCCTAACCCTAACCCCTCACCCTACACCTACACCTAACCCTTAACCCTACCCCTACCTCTACCCCTACCCTAACCCTTAACCCTTAACCCTTAACCCTACCCCTACCCCTACCTCTACCCTAACCTTAACCCTAACCCTACCCCTACCCTAACCCTAACCCTTAACCCTAACCCTAACCCTACCCCCCTACCCCTACCCCTACCCTACCCCCTAACCCTAACCCTAACCCTAACCCTAACCCTAACCCTAACCCCTAACCCTACCCCTAATCCTAATCCTAATCCCTAACCCCAACCCCAACCCTAACCCTAACCCTAACCCTACCTCTACCTCCACCCCTACCCCCTACCTTATGGGAGCTCGATAGGATGGGACAGTGAGCTGAAGCAAACGTTGATTCTCGGGTTTGAAGGCACAAGGGCCCACACCCCCCGGACTGCTGCTTTCTGCCCTGCATCCCGCGTCTGTAAATCACTGACTGCAACATGTCCGCTTGCTCTGGAGAGTCCAGAATGCACTCCGGGCTCAACTTCACATGGCTATCGCTCAATCTGCCTACTCAACTCAGGTTACAATGCTCCAAACAGCGCCAAAACACTGACATTTCGTGGTCCTTGTGTTATGAAGAGGAAAAAGTTAAAGAATAAATCTGGAGTTTAAGTTCTCCGAATCCATCTGTCATTAATTTCATATTGAGAGCTGCCTTATGTCTGAAATAGGAACATTCTCCATTCATCATGTCAAACCTCTGAAAAACCATCCGCTACCTTAGACCCAGAGTCTCCAAGCCAGGTTTGCTCAGGCAGTGAGGCAGAGACCAGCAGGCCTCTCACACGCTGACATGCTTAGCCACGTTCTGCCAATCCCTGTCACTCAAACCGATTGGCTTCTGCCTCCCTGGACACATCCCATTACCCCAAATGCCCATCCCAGATCTGCCAGCTGCTCAGAGCTGATGGGCTCTCCCCTGATTGGATTACTGAAACAAAACTCCACCCCCCAATCACATTAGCCAGACACTTATCTGCCCTCTCTATAGCAGGGGTGTGAAACCCTGGAGGGCCGCAGTGTCTGCAGGTTTAACTCCAGTCCAGGAGGGCCGCAGTGTCTGCAGGTTTAACTCCAGTCCTGGAGGGCCACAGTGTCTGCAGGTTTAACCCCAGTCCTGGAGGGCCACAGTGTCTGCAGGTTAAACTCCAGTCCTGGAGGGCTGCAGTGTCTGCAGGTTTAACTCCAGTCCTGGAGGGCCGCAGTGTCTGCAGGTTTAACTCCAGTCCTGGAGGGCCACAGTGTCTGCAGGTTTAACTCCAGTCCTGGAGGGCCACAGTGTCTGCAGGTTTAACTCCAGTCCTGGAGGGCCGCAGTGTCTGCAGGTTTAACTCCAGTCCTGGAGGGCCACAGTGTCTGCAGGTTTAACTCCAGTCCTGGAGGGCTGCAGTGTCTGCAGGTTTAACTCCAGTCCTAGAGGGCCGCAGTGTCTGTAGGTTTAACTCCAGTCCTGGAGGGCTGCAGTGTCTGCAGGTTTAACTCCAGTCCTGGAAGGCCACAGTGTCTGTAGGTTTAACTCCAGTCCTGGAGGGCCGCAGTGTCTGCAGGTTTAACTCTAGTCCTGGAGGGCCGCAGTGTCCGCTGGTTTAACTCCAGTCTTGGAGGGCTGTAGAGTCTGCTGGTTTAATACAAAGTCCAGAGAGAAACTGCAGAGGAGATGCACGTGTCTGTCAGCGTTAGAGCTCTGTCCTCTCCATTCAGCCTGATCTGAAAGTGCTTTCTGTCCCACTATGAGCGACATCACTGCCAGTCACACCACAGCTACTCCCTGTGTGTGTGTGTGTGTGTGTGTGTGTGTGTGTGTGTGTGTGTGTGTGTGTGTGTGTGTGTGTGTGTGTGTGTGTGTGTGTGTGTGTGTGTGTGTGTGTGTGTATGTGTGTGTCTGTGCATGTGTTTGCATGAAGAGTAGCCAGCTAGGCCAATCGGTACAGACTGATCCTATTTACACAAACATATACACACATGAACATACACTTGCATATGTACACATACACACACATACAAACACACACACATGTATACATAACACACAGACACACACACAGAAAGCCACAAACAAAAACACAGCACAACAGTGTACCACCACTAGTGTGTTTGAAGTGGCTCCACAAAGCAGTTTAGCCTTTTCAACTTTAACGTTTTTGTTTACCTACAGTGTGTAAGAAAAAAAACATGCCTGAAAATGGCTGCAAAGTGAAGGGTCAAACTGCAGCTCTGTTTGACATGAGCTTCAGAACCCCAAAATCAAACTGCTTTGCAAACACACTCAAGCACATCAATGCTGCAGCTACCGGCAACCTACCTAACGTCAAATCCCTCAGCATGTCAGCTTAGAGATAAAGACTGGAAACACAAAACGGACATCCACATCATCAAAACAAGCAGACAAGAAAACAAACGAATCATTTACATAAGTCCTATTAACAAGGTTAACACGCCACACAGACGTGAAGGTGATCTCAAAGTACCCAATCGGATGCTCTGCTGAGCTCTGGTGAGCTCCGACTCTGTCGAACGCACCAATCAGAGTGCCCTTTACTAACACTGTCCTGTAGTATGCCAACCATGACGAGCAAGCTCCTATGAGACTATCACTAGTGCTGGCACACCGGTGTTTGGTAAGTCACCTCTACTGAGAAAGGACCGATCCACTAGTGCTCTTCCGCTTCTAAAAACAGATCCTAACTTCCACCTCCTCTCCATGACCGTGCACGAGCCGATGTGCGAAACGCCGTCCAACCAACAGCCGTGACAACGGCAGCCCCCCCCCTTCATTCCTCCATAAGCTCATGAATGACAGCCCAACGCTGTTCTTGGATCCGCACACAACAATGTGTGAACTTGGGCAGCCTATAGCCAAGTGGCTAGGGAACCTTATAAGGTACACCCGAGGTTGCCGGTTCAAGTCCCAGTCCAGCCACAGCAAAAACACCATTGCTGTAGGGCCTTTGACCCCTTAACCCAACATTGCTCCCAGGGGAGATTGGCCCTTGGTTAGCCTAATTAACTGTAAGTCACTTTGGATAAAAGCATCAGCTAAAAGACAGTAATGTAATGTAATGAACTGGCACTGGTGTAGGTGTAGGTTGTACACTTCTGGCACTGGTGTAGGCGGGTAAGCAGCTAATGGAGCTCATGATTAACTGGTACAAACAGAAACATGCACCTGCAGAGGGGACGTCCTGCAGGCCCCTCTGTCCCTGCAGATCATCGCAGCTATGGAGAGTTGTGCTGCCAAAATGGCACCTCACTCTGGGCCAACCACCCACAGTTTCCCTTCAGCCAGGGGCCCAAACTCATCTGCCCCTGTGCAGAACCCAAGCAAGCCCCAGTGACCAACCAAACTGCCCCTCTCATTTCAACATAATTCTGTGCTCACTGAAATTTATGATTAAATCATTTTTGCTGAGCGTTTTACTGTGTTAGCTTTTATTTTTTGGTGTGAAATATGTGATCATTTTTATGACTATAAACTGTGTCCTTTGCTGAATATTGTACAAAGAGCACTGTATAAATTAAATTATTGTAATAGCTTTGATAGTGAAGATGATGACGATGACGATGATGATGATGATGATGATTATTATTATTATTATTATTATTATTATAATGGCATGGAGGGCTACAGAGCACCCGTGCTTTGCAGGACATCGCAAGCCCACAGGCGCGCAGGACGCACAAGGGCATATGCGAAGGTGATGTCATAGCCTCTTCATGACTGACGTATGACATCACAATAAATCACAGCATCGCTTTAATTCAGGTACTAGACCACTCCGGGGTATACACCGCTACAGACAGATATTTAGGTCATTCTAATACCTTAGAAAATCACCCTCGGACAACATGCCAGTAATGACTGTGTTAAGTGCCATTAAACTGCATTTTAAATAAATGCATTGCTGTCCACAAAGCCATTCAGCACTAGAGACACAAACAATTGTTCCATTTTGCCTTGTAAAAAAATCTCTGTAAAATAACAATTTATAATACAGCAGTGAGCGCTGGTAATTAGAGAAGAATATTTATTCTTCACATGATACCGGTTTTTCCCGAAACTTTTTGTAAATCATTCGCAATGCTTCTTGGCTGAGAGCATATGGATGTAATTATCTCGCGCCAGGCTGACGTTGTTAATGCTAAAGTCGATTAGGTTTTATGGCTCAAGCATAAACATAATATTCAGGGGCAATAAGTCACCCGGTGATCTGTCGATATTAGTCAACCTTTTTTGGCAGACTGAACAATTTGCGAGGAAGTTATCCAAATATCTGCTTCTTTGCGCTAGTTAGTGCCAAAATTCACGCACTATTTGAATGACGTCCCGAAAAAATATATGGTTACCAGATGCTAACAGTCAGAGTAAAATGACTGAAGTGTCTTTCTGCCTTTGAGACTCTCCTCCACGCACTCACCCTGCCGTCTCCGCTCCGGAGTCCGCACAGTCATCTTCAGTGGAATTCTTCCCCATCTCAGATGATAGAGACATAGCCTCTTTTCCAGTCTCTCTCTCTCTCTTTCTTTCTGTTTGGTGTATAAACAAACGTGCCTCCACTCGTTTGAGAGAGGATTGTTGAGTAACTTTTCTGTCCGTTCTGATGGGATGCAGCGCGCACCGCTATTCTCGCTCTCTCAGAGCGGCGCGTGCAACAGGCTGCTCTTTTTACTGCGTCATTCGCGCGAGGCACAGTGGCGGGGATAAGCGTCGCGCGACCGCACTGGCAGGATCTACAGCCTCATTAAACCGGACATCTGTTTCTGAGCAGGGAGCTACTGAGAAAAAAACACAGTCACATATTACTGAGTCGGATGACATTGGACAGACAGCAGCTTTCGACGCTCCATTATATCTCTGTTATAATTCAGTCAGGTACTAGAGTCTATATATTTTTGTACATTTACAGACGCACATTTCTAGAGTGACTTACAGTTTACATTTTTACACACTACCCATTTCTTGAGCTGCGTATTTACTGAGGCGATTTAAGTACCACGCTGGAGAATACAATGGCAGTGCCTCACTCTGTAACTGTCCAACTGAAATTATACCGTATGTACAGTAATTAGAGACAGCATAGGTTTGTAATCAGGGCAGGTATTTACGTTGCATGCCTTTTTGTAATAAGTAAAAAGTTTATGGACTGTATGAATCTGAAATGTGACTTTGAAATGAAAGTAAAGTGAAGCAGAGTGGAATAGCAGAGTAGAGTGCAGATTTGGTTTAATGGGATGCAGTTTGTCTGAGGTAATAACAGTTTCAAACATTCACCTCCCAGGAACAATGGAATTAATAAATATGTATTTGCTAAAGTTATGTGTTAATTGTTTGGAATATGAGTGCCGTATATGAATAACCTTTTTTCGGTGTTGCAATGCAATGTGGGTTTCCCCCTGTTTATCCCTTTCAAACACCGGGCATGGGGGTATTAATTAAGTTTTCTTTATAATACTTCAGCACGCACTTGACGATGTTTTGTTATGTCTTACTTTTGCCGATAGATGGCATCGTTGCTTCATAAGCCTGTCATAATGCGCGCCATCCTGTGGCGCGAGATGGGAGGTTATGAAGCTCCTGATACTCACCGGTCCCTTTTTCCTGATCAGGCTGGGAAAATCTCCTTGTTTTGGCATTAACTCTTTTCAAACCGAGGAAATCTCTTGTGTGCAATTCATCCATTTTAATCTCTTCTCTAATCTTTAATCTTAATTATCCCCTGTGCTCCTTGCAAACCCCAGTAATCCCGCAGTAAGGAAAACTGCCAGGCCTGCAGCACGAGCTCACATGTGCAGTGTTCATTAAAAAAAGAAGCAGAGGTCTGTGGGAGGAGACAACATAAACATTCAGAGGGGAAATTAGCTCTTTTTTAATGAGCAAACTGGGACTCAGTTCATACACCCATTTGTGTTCTCATTGTGTGGGGCCATTGGTGTGTCTTTCTTTAGCATTCAAAATAAACTCAAACTTAGACTTACACCAAGAACTCCATTTTACTAAATAGAGAGAGGGGCAGGGGTTGAGCGAGGCAACGCCCCACCACATACCCAAAGAGTCGCTCTTCTGTGAATCAGAATCAGTCTGAAACTGAGCAGTGTCTCTGAAGCTGAGCAGCGTCTGAGCAGCTACAGCCCTGGTGTGCTGCTCCCTCAGAGTAAACTCAGATCTAAGGATCTGGATTCTGATTCTAAACTATTATCCTCATAGCATCTGTGTAGAGCAATCATAACTCCTTTATAAACACAATGTTACCTCTTAATAAAGCTGTTATACACAGCGCTACTGATCACCACTCCAGAGGGGTGGCAGCACAGACGCTGCTCAGAACCTCATCGAGCAGCTCACAGAAACACACACCTCCTACTGCTGTTCAGCTCAGTATTCAACCACACCTCACAGTTCGCTTCAATGGAAAGATTTTAGAAAATATTGAATGTAAAAAGTGGTCAGGTTTATCACTCTGAACTGCACATGGACAGGCTGAGGGGTTCTGCAATAACTGTGGCATGCTGGGTCACTGAGCGATTACCCACCGCTGTGGAATATAACTGCCTGCATGCTATCAGGATTGTGTAATTACATTACAACTACTAGGCAAACCTAATCAGAGCAGATCACTTTGACAATCATGTGTTAACTGACCCCAGTTACATTTTGAATGATTCCAAACTGAGTGCAGATAACCCCAGACCTGTGTAGACCCAGCAGTGTTTCTGTTCTGTGATGTGATGAAGCCACACAATGCAGAGCTGAAAAGATACAGGGAAATGTAGTTTTTAGAGACAGTTTAAAGCACACTGTACACATGAGAACAGTGAATGTTCTGGATGTGGATTTGTGTATCAGACAGGGGAGGGCTGAAGGAATAAAGGAATGTACTGGAGTGAGACACGAGGGCCCTATATGAGGCAAGGCTTGACAGATACGGGCTGCCATCTAGTGGTCATACAGTGCACTTTCATTCTGATTAAGTTTCAGTCCAGTATGACCACTATGTTATTTCAGACACAGTATTTTCATTTATTGTTGTTATTTTGCATTGTTTTTAAAATACTCTAAGTCCTTTCTGTGCTGAGTTTCGGAAATTATCTCTGGTTGTGCTCCAACTTTGCAATACGTCAGTAACTCAAATATGTGTTAAAGTTTTAATGAGTTTGAGGAGAACAAGCCCAGTTACATACAGCTCTGTAATTAACAATGCGCCTTCACTCTCTGTGAGGGACCCAAAGTGCCATGTGCATACAGCCTTAAAATATGGCAGGTATTGTTTATTATTCTGTCATGAATGGCACAAGCTGTCCAGATTACTAAATATTGTCTGTGTGCTTACAGGGGTTTGCAGGAATCACGCACTGCTGTGGAATAAATCGCACCATTGTGGCACAGCGTTATAAAACAGACGCTCCTGAGATAAGGGCTGTGTGCTGAAGGCTGTGGATGTGAGCAGAATAAGGGAACATGCTCAGATATCAGTATTAATAAAAGAGTTACGCCTTTATTTGTGATATTGTGTGGTTAGGGATGCGTGACTTTAGAATCAGCCTGTTAGAAACCACACATTTCTCAACAACAGTTTTGACATAATTTGCTGAATGTTTACATTTTCATCTCAGGCAGTGAGCTGGTAGCTGAACGGATATCTGGCACAACATGTCAGCGTTAGCATTACTGCCTTCCTGACATGATGCAGATTACGTTTTAAAATGCATACAAAATATGGATCTGGTTGCATGCTAAAACACAGTCATGATGTGTATGTCCTGATAAAACAGAGAATGAGTGCCTGGACTCTGTAATCTGTAATGATTAAAATGTATCTGACAGAGTAGCACAGACAGGCCACTCAGCCCGTAGTGCAGACATTAAAGAATATGAAGAACTGCGTGAACACTGTCTCTGCCTGGAACAGCTCATCATCACAGCACTGGACATACTCATGTCATTTTAAAAGACAGCTAGCTTAGTCTGGCTTAGCTTAGCTTAAGTAGGAAGCGTTATGTTTTCTTGCCAGATGTGGGACCTTAAACAAGGTCAAAGAATCGCAAGGCATCTCAGAGTATGAGCAGAGTATCTCAGACTATCTCAGAGTATGAGCAGAGTATCTCAGAGCATCTCAGAGTATGAGCAGAGTATCTCAGACTATCTCAGAGTATGAGCAGAGTATTAGCAGAGTATCTCAGAGTATCTCAGAGTGTGAGCAGAGTATTAGCAGAGTATCTCAGAGTATCTCAGAGTATGAGCAGAGTATCTCAGAGCATCTCAGAGTATGAGCAGAGTATCTCAGACTATCTCAGAGTATGAGCAGAGTATTAGCAGAGTATCTCAGAGTATCTCAGAGTGTGAGCAGAGTATTAGCAGAGTATCTCAGAGTATCTCAGAGTATGAGCAGAGTATCTCAGAGCATCTCAGAGTATGAGCAGAGTATTAGCAGAGTATCTCAGAGTATCTCAGAGTGTGAGCAGAGTATTAGCAGAGTATCTCAGAGCATCTCAGAGTATGAGCAGATTGTGAGCAGAGTATCTCAGAGTATCTCAGAGTATCTAGGACCAGTCTTACCCTGTCTATTTCCTACACATATCCATTATGCATACAAATGCAAAGCTGACCCTAGATCAGGGCCCATATTTACAGACCATGTCAAAGCAGCATTGCTGATCTTGGATCAGGTTTCCAGTGCTCATATCCCAATCTTACCCATTCTGGATTATTATTGCAAAATATAATTGCTGATTTCCTTCAATGAATAAAGGTTCATTTAAAAAAATAAATAAAAGTAAATAAGTTAACCATACCACCACAAAATGGACATACTTTAATACTGGGTAAAATTGCTGGATCCATTTGCCCAACAAAAATTTAAATCTGTGGATGAATCGCCCTCTTTGCCAATAACCTTGTTAAGCTCCACCCCTTCACCATCATAATCTTTAGTTAATTCAGCTGGTCACCGATTAGAGTAGAAACACAATGGATTCAAAAGCCGATGAAAGCATGGCTTCCAAGAGGCTATTTAGAAAGTCACACATTCCTAACCCCAATATCACAAATAGAGACGTTACACACTCATTAATCTGATGTCTGAGCACGTTCCCTTATTCAGCACGCAGCACGCTTATCTCAGGTACATACGGCTCATAAAGCTGCTCTCATTCTGCGGAGCAGGTGCACCATGCCTGAATACTTACAGCTGATATGGGAATCTGGGGCCCTCAGCTCTTGCCACCTTACTCACACGTTGTGGGGGATCCATCTGCACAAAATATGGGTCTGATATATCAGGCTTTACTGTTCACATAATGGAGCTGAGAATTGTGTTATAAATTATTGTTTCATTAACAATATGCAACAATATTAACAATATGTAACTCAATGTGTTAGTCAGCTGAAATTGACTAACCAGGTAGAGATTCAGGGAACTTTATTATACAGCACTTTTATTGTCTGGATCTCAGCTGTTAGAGTTTTTAATTTAAAAAACCAACAAAACTATGGCATAAGTTTAGAATCATTGTGTCATTAACCTCATTATGTTCCTATGATCATTTTGTGATTACAATGCATTCTCACTTTACATCATTTTCTACATTACAGATGTCTAGTGTCCTATTTATTATTTGTTACAAATAATAATAGTGCAATAGTACATGTGATTCCACAAATACACATTTTCCTCTCATTATAAAATGTGTGTGTAACAATTTAAATGGAAGCATGCAAGTGTGTGAATGAATGTGCATGAGTGTGTGTGTGTGTGTGTGTGTGTGAGAGAGAGAGAGAGAGAGAGAGAGAGTGTGTGTGTGTGTGTGTGTGTGTGTGTGTGTGTGTGTGTGTCAGCACATGTTGGCCTGAAGATCCTGCTGCTGGCCAAACGCAGGGTCCCAGCTAAATGACCATCAGGGGGGTAATTCACATTCCTGTGCCGGGCCCTAAACCCGGGGGAGGGGTAGCTGTGTGGGGCCCCTCACCCAGGCAGTGTTTTGGAAATATCCTCTTTATTTTTATCCCACCCTACTGTTCAAAAATGCTGTTCTTCAGGTGGGGCCACTGGCTGACGAACTGAATGAGGAGGTATGTACTGATGTGTGTGAATGGGTGGAGTGAGCGTGTGTGGGCACGGCATTGGGAGACTGTCTTGATTGGTGACTGGGGCTGAACGCTGTCACTCAAAATGATGATGTCATAAAGCAATCAGCCAGTCCTAGAATAGGCTATGTATTCTGCTCTGGAGAAATGTGTGTGCAAGAGTGAGATTGTGAGAGTACCCTCCTTTCTGATGGTTTGTAGTTGTTTTTATGTATGGTGTGTGTGTGTGTGTGTGTGTGTGTGTGTGTGTGTGTGTGTGTGTGTGTGTGTGTGTGTGTGTGTGTGTGTGTGAGAGAGAGAGATGGGACAGAGTCTTAAATGTGCTGAGAGAGAAACACAAACACATGTCGGGGCTGAATGCCCCTGTTTGTTTTTCTTGGCTGGTCGGCTGTTTGTTCTCCCAGTAGCTGCAGCTGATTGATCCCTGAATGAATAAATTTCACTGGCTTAGAAATGCCTGAACCTTTGGGTGAGTGTGTCTCCCGGTTCACAGATTCCACTCATTACGTGGAGTTAAAGACAATATCCCTGAATTAATTATACAGAATAAGAGAACACCATTTTTATATAAAAATGTGAATAACAATGTTTAACGTAAACGTCTTAAATAGAACACCGTGGTCCATTCTTGCGCTTGTAAATCTCGTCGACCAAGCGAAAAATAGCAATGAAAACTTTATTCGCTCTCGTCAAATACCATCCTCGTAATGTGTGCCATATAAAATTTGCGCTGAAAAGTCGCGAACCTATTGACCTTCTTTGTTTTGCCGTGCCCCCAAATCTGATTGGCTGATTTGAGTCCAACGCCCTCAGAAGACCTGTCAAACCGAAATTTGACCCTCCCACCGGCCAGTGTGATGACGTAGACAGCTGGATTCGCGCATGGTTACCTGTGTACATAGGAGTACTCACGCCGGAGCCGGGCAGCGGGAATATAAATTCAGCGGCTTCCAGTCTACACATATCCGAGGACAAAGCTTAGATCAGCGGCGGAATGGCAGCATCGTCAGACAAGAAAATGCTGGGTCCCCTTGTCGCGTCTATCGATCAAGGTACAAGCTCCACAAGGTTCTTGGTAAGTTACTGCAAGCAGGATTTCTTCAATTACGTCTCTGCTTGTTAAGTGGAGACCTTCGCTTGTTCACTCTGACAGATGTCCTCTCAGAAACCCGTACAAACCCACTACGGGAAAGACGATGCTGTCCAGGAACCGAGCGGTCCCCGGTAGCATTAGCGCTGCTCGCAGGTTTGCATTAAAATGTAGGAATGTGGAGGTTTCGGTCGACATTGCGAAGACTAATAGGCTACCGTTCTCTCATTGATGCCAACGAGATCCACGCTTGATGCGTTGGACGCCAGCCATGTTTTACCCATCCAAATTAAAGCCAACAGCCCACGTAGTGTTTTTCTCTCATAACTGTTATTTTGTTCTGTGTAGGCTGAGGCATGTAGTTGTTTTTGTCAGTTGTAACGCATCATCCAAAATCAGTCTTTAAATAGTAAAACGTTGCACGTGTCTTGGGAAAATTATTCATCCCAAAATAAAATCTGATAATTAAATCGCCGAAGTTCAGATGCTGTACATATGAAACACCTAACAAAAAACAGTTATGACTATGAGCAAGAAGTTATGACTAGAAGTCCTGCGACCTGTTGACGTTAATAAAAACGAACCTTGAAATGTAGGGTATTGTGTTTGCAACCACTGGTAATGCCTTTTCACCCACATTTTAACTTCCTGTAGTGGGTGCTGTCGAAATATGGGATTTTTTTAACCAAACGTCGGAGCCCTTTCCTTATAGCGCCTTCTGTTATAGTTTATGAGGCCGTGAGAGGACTTGTTTCCCTCCGGTGTCGGATCCTTTCTCCTCCCCTGTCCTGTTGGAATGGCGCACACATGTTGCCGTTTAAAATGAGCAGCAGGAGGGGGAAAGGATAGCAATGCCCCTGACGTGTTGGCAAAAGAGGGCAAGTTTGTTTTAGTGGAACTCCGATCTCAACCCCTCTTCACTAACCCCCAAAAATTCCCTGCTTCCACACGGGGAATTCTCTGCTCCCCAGGTTCACTTTGAGTTGTTGTAGAACAGCAGTGGCCAAGGAGAGCCAGACTCACTCACTCAGACTTACTCTCTCTCACACACACACACACACACACATACATACACTCTCACACACACACATCTGGAGCTGGTAAAAGTAGGCTCAGACTCTTCTCCATTCCTCAGGTGTCTTTGTAACCAGTGTACAATGAAACTGGCATTTTGGGTGGAGAGAAATTCCTGTCATATCTCGGGTGTTTCCTCTTTGCAGGGGGTGGGGGTCAGGGGTTTCCATGATGCTGAAACTCAAAGGACTGTGTTTGGGTCTCTGCCCAGGGGGTCGGGACAGAAGCTCTGTCCTCATGGGCACAAACACTGAGGGGCTGGAGCACATTCACACACCTTCATCAGGGCTAGGCTCAGGTCTTTTTCCAGGCTGCTCAGATAAGGGGCTGTCAGTAGGGTGTAGGTTTGTCCTGGCTGTAGAGAACCATATCTGCTCCTCTCTGTTAAAGCTGTGCTAGTGTGTGTCCCTGTGATTTAGATCATGTATCCTCCTCCTCCGTCCTCTTACAGCGCTCAACACATTCTTCCCTGAGGTGTTCCTGTTTAAGGGTTACTTTTCCTGAGAGCTGATTTCTAGAGAGTTTAGTTGACATTAAAAGAGTAAAAATGGTGGACTGTTTTTGGTGATTCGGAGGTTGTTGTTTGTGTTTTATTCTAAATGCAACGGTAAAATCTGCAGTGCATATTTGAGATGTGGTTTCTGCTGAATCAGCAGAGCCGGGTCACTACTCTGCAGCTGAGTGAGTGTGAGTGTGAGTGTTTGTTGATCATGGTGTGTGTGTTTTAGTTGCTGTGTGTTTCGGAGCACAGGTCTGGTTGTGCCAGCCTCTTGGCCACCTCTGCCGGCGGTGTTTTGGCTCCGTCTGGTCTGTTTTTGTCACACATGGCTGACCCAGCTTTGCCTTGTAAAATTAGCATTTTCGGGACAGTGGAGTTAAACTTTGGCTCCTGTGTGCTGCCGGATTACCCGTGTTAATCATGAACCAGCTCCATCACCTTTGTAAGGCCTCACCTTCTCTGTTTTTAAAGGCCGCTTTTTCCTGTTTACCTGATGGGGGCATTGCGAATGGGAGACTTGGGGTGACAGCACTGTGGAAACCTCACTGAGGGGCTAATGGGAGTCCTCCTTGACCCAGGTCTTCTGGGGTCCAAATAAATCCCAACATGCTATGCAGCCTTAACAGCAAACTTTTTTACCTGTCAAACCCCACTGCGCTGTGCAGATGAATTGATATATATGCCATGTGGATGGGCTGAATCTTATTCACTCAATGAAGTACATCAGCCCATCCACATCATGTAAGAGTCAGAGAAATTTAACTGCACTCTGCACTGATTTAAGGAACCTGTGGGTATGAAAAGGAATTGCCTTTCATTTGACATGTAATGCTACATTCTAAAACACTTTACTGCAGTCCTCTCATGGAAGGTACTTTATAAAAAGAGGCTATTATGAATAATTTACTTAATAGGAAAATTAAAAATAAAATTAATTATTGTCACCCTATCTCTTCTCATAATCATCTTTTGGCTTTTGTTCATGTGCTTACATTTTTATTTACTATTCAAATACAACTGGGTATAGTGCTGTGCCCCAAATGGGATTTGAGCCTGCAGCCACTGAGTGAGGAGCTCAGCTCTCTGATTCAGTGGGTCACACTGGCTGTGTGCAGGCTGGCTGGCTGTCCTGGGGTGGGCAGTGAGGGGTTGTGCTGTGGAGGTATTTTAGTGCAGGGGGGGTTAAGGTCAGGAGATGGACAGATGGGGCTGGGGTTTGGGGTGGGGGGGAGACAGGTGGTCCCCCACATTGCTCTCCTGAGTGACCCAGGTTAAATGGATTCCACAGCACCCCAGATTAGTTTCTATGGCAAAGCCTCTGTTTTTGATTGGCTTGACAAATGTGATGAGCCAGTCTCATTGGCTGAAAGTCCCACTTCCTTAGAGCTGGGGTGTTAAACCAAAGGAAGGGCACAATGCCTGCAGGGTTTTGTCTTTTCCCTTCAATCAGCAGCCAATAAAAGCCTGAGAAATGGGGGGCGTGGGCCTTTCAGCCAGTCAGTGACCTGTACTAACCCTTACAGTCCGAAAGAGACTGGATATGCTGGACAGCAAACTACAGCTGGACATCCTATATTTGGAGGAAAGTTTGATTTCAAGTTTTGAACAAATACATTGTTTAAAATCACATCATTAAATAAACAGAAGAGTGTCGTTCAGAAGAAATGAGCATTTCCTCCAAGAAGAATAATAACTCCAAAATAGTTTGGATTTTGATTGGTCTTTTAGGGAAGGAGATGGTTGTTCCTATTGGTTAAGGGTGTTGCCAATCGTTCCTATTGGTTAAGGGTGTTGCCGATCGTTCCTATTGGTTAAGGGTGTTGCCAATCGTTCCTATTGGTTAAGGGTGTTGCCAATCGTTCCTATTGGTTAAGGGTGTTGCCGATCGTTCCTATTGGTTAAGGGTGTTGCTGATAGTTCCTATTGGTTAAGGGTGTTGCCGATCGTTCCTATTGGTTAAGGGTGTTGCCGATCGTTCCTATTGGTTAAGGGGCTTGGTGTGTGAACAGTGCACTGTAACATTGTATTAAATAAACATAAACAAATGCTGTATTGCCATTAAGGCACTGATATTTTGAATAGCTGGAGTAAAAGCCGAGGACTTTGAGCTCATATTCAAAGTGAATGTTTAACAGCCTTAAGCCCTTTTAACTTCACTGCTCCGAGAAAACCCGATTAGCCATCCTGTGAAGTCAGATTATTTTCTGACTCCATGTAAATGTCAGACATATTGTATGTGAATAACAAGCAACGGTCAGCATTTGCCCCATTCAGCACGTGCTGCAGAGGTCAGAGGTCACCATAGTTTTGCTCCCATATGATTGGCTGTCCTGTGTCATTGCCATGACAACAATGACAAGATAGAGATTTGTAACACAATAAATTCCCTCAGAGACGGTTAACAGCGAAGGCAGTGCTCAGCAGAAATATAAAATATACTTTAGAAAGAGGGTTGTAAATGGACAAACTGACATGAGAAGCAGAGAGCTGCAGAGAGCTGCGCTGCTGTGCTTATAAAAGAAAAGGCTATAAAGATGGTACTTCAAAAGACCAACTCCATACCCAGCTGTCACTCTGATAATGTTTCAGCCATTCCGTGCCATAAAGCCCACCATAAATGAATGTGCCTGAATTCTGTGAGGTTTTGCTCAGTTTTCCTGTTCTTCTGACTGATGTACCTGTGGTTTTCCTCAGGTGTTTAACGCCAAAACCGCGGAGCTCGTGAGTCACCACCAGGTGGAGATCAATCAGAGTTTCCCCAAAGAGGGGTGAGTATCCCCGCATGCATTTCATCCACAGAGAGACGATTCAGCCGCGGCTTCCTCGTTTGTGTTTTTTCTGGGGTCTAACCTGCGTTTGTCTGTGTTTTTTCTGGGGTCTAACCTGCGTTTGTCTGTGTTTTGCTTGGGTCTAACCTGCGTTTGTCTGTTTTGCTGGGGTCTAACCTGCGTTTGTCTGTGTTGTGCTGGGGTCTAACCTGCATTTGTCTGTGTTTTGCTTGGGTCTAACCTGCATTTGTCTGTGTTTTGCTGGGGTCTAACCTGCGTTTGTCTGTGTTTTTCTTGGGTCTAACCTGCGTTTGTCTGTGTTTTGCTTGGGTCTAACCTGCGTTTGTCTGTGTTTTGCTGGGGTCTAACCTGCGTTTGTCTGTGTTTTGCTTGGGTCTAACCTGCATTTGTCTGTGTTTTGCTGGGGTCTAACCTGCGTTTGTCTGTGTTTTGCTGGGGTCTAACCTGCGTTTGTCTGTGTTTTGCTTGGGTCTAACCTGCGTTTGTCTGTGTTGTGCTGGGGTCTAACCTGCGTTTGTCTGTGTTGTGCTGGGGTCTAACCTGCGTTTGTCTGTGTTTTGCTGGGGTCTAACCTGCGTTTGTCTGTGTTTTGCTGGGGTCTAACCTGCGTTTGTCTGTGTTTTGCTGGGGTCTAACCTGCGTTTGTCTGTGTTTTGCTTGGGTCTAACCTGCGTTTGTCTGTGTTTTGCTGGGGTCTAACCTGCGTTTGTCTGTGTTGTGCTGGGGTCTAACCTGCGTTTGTCTGTGTTGTGCTGGGGTCTAACCTGCGTTTGTCTTGGGCAGCTGGGTGGAGGAGGACCCTAAGGAGATCCTGCAGTCTGTGTATGAGTGCGTGGAGAAAACCTGCAGCAAACTGACCAAGCTCAACATCAACATCTCCAACATCAAAGGTAACCGTGAGTGATGAAGATGTGAAGAGCTGGTCTGTGCTGGTGTCAGTCGAGCACTTGTCTTGTGCGCGTCAGGCCGAGTTGGGCCGTGTCATTACGGATCATGGCCCGTTGTTTCTAAGACTGTGTCTCTTTCAGCGATTGGAGTGACCAATCAGAGGGAGACCACGCTGGTCTGGGACAAGTACACAGGAGAACCTCTCTACAACGCTATCGGTGCGTACTGTGACATCACATCCAGGTGTTTTCAGTTGCTTGCATCAGCACTTGTAGACACACACACACACATACAGTACACACACACACACACACACACACACACACACACCGGTCACATCCTTTGCAGAACTACTGTGAAATTCTTCTGAATTTCAATGATGTCACATTGGTCAATCCTACCTCAAAGAATGAGCTTATATGAACTTTTGGCCAATCACGTTGCCAGACACCACACTTTAACCACGCCCCCTCTTCTGACTAACTTTAACCCCTCGTACACTGGTATCCCCTGCAGTTTGGCTGGATCTGCGCACACAGTCCACAGTGGAGAACCTAATCAACAGGACCCCCAAGAGAGACAAGAACCACCTGAAGGTAAGACTGCTGTAGCCAGACAGTCATGCAGAAGGTCAGTGGGTTCGGTGTGTTACGTGCTGTATGGTACTGTACGGTGTTCCCCAGTGCTCCTCCCTTCACCGGGAGGGATCCGTTTGCAGTCAGAGATGCAGGCTGGTCAGGGCTGTAAGGAGGATGCAGACTACCTCCAGAGCAGAGAGCAGACTGAAGGAGTGTCTCAGAGCAGAGCTGCTGAGAGAGGAATCTGCTGTGTCACACAGTTATCAGATGAGTGGAGCTTTCTAAAGAACCTGGGTGGAACATTGTGTAAATCTCTGACCTTTCTCCCCCCCCAGCCGAAGACGGGCCTCCCCATCAGCACGTATTTCAGCGCAGTGAAGTTGCGCTGGCTGCTGGATAATGTGGCAGAGGTTCAGCAGGCTGTCCTATCCCACAGGGCCATGTTCGGCACCGTCGACTCCTGGCTAATATGGGTGAGGCAGCGCTGAGAAGAGCTCAGCACGGAACTCTGGGAAACGTTCCAGAGCTGTGATGATACAATGTTACAGTGTTACAGTGTTCTGCTGGTCATAGACCTGAAACACAACATGTGAGATTGAGTGTTCTATGGAAGACATTAAATCCTGGGGAAGTATTTGGTTGTATGTGCCAAACGTACCAAATTTAAGGATTCCAACACAACTTATAAACATGCAGAGTAAAATGTTAAATCATGTTTTATAGGCTAAAGATAAAGCGTTTGCTGTGTTTTATGTGTTAAATGTACAGGATTAGCTGTGCTGAGCTGTGTTCTCTCCTCTGCAGTGCCTGACGGGGGGGCGCAGTGGGGGGGTGCACTGCACAGATGTGTCCAACGCCAGCCGCACCATGCTGTTCAACATCCACACCATGCAGTGGGACCCCGAACTCTGCGCGTACGGCCCCCAACAACAACCTCGAACCCTATTACTGCCCCTAACCCAATACTGCTCACTGTTACTGCCCCTAACCCAATACTGCTCACTGTTACTGTTACCCCCTAACCCAGTACTGCTCAACTACTGCTCACTGTTACTGCCCCTAACCCAATACTAACTTACTGTTACTGCCCCTAACCCAATACTGCTCACTACTGTTACTCACTGTTACCCCTAACCCAATACTGCTCACTGTTACTGCCCCTAACCCAGTACTGCTCACTGTTACTGCCCCTAACCCAATACTGCTCACTGTTACTGCCCCTAACCCAATACTGCTCACTGTTACTGCCCCTAACCCAATACTGCTCACTGTTACTGCCCCTAACCCAATACTGCTCACTGTTACTGCCCCTAACCCAATACTGCTCACTGTTACTGCCCCTAACCCAATACTGCTCACTGTTACTGCCCCTAACCCAATACTGCTCACTGTTACCCAATACTGCTGCCCTGCTCAACCCAATACTGCTCACTGTTACTGCCCCTAACCCAATACTGCTCACTGTTACTGTCACTGCCCCTAACCCAGTACTGCTCACTGTTACTGCCCCTAACCCAATACTGCTCACTGTTACTGCCCCTAACCCAATACTGCTCACTGTTACTGCCCCTAACCCAATACTGCTCACTGTTACTGCCCCTAACCCAATACTGCTTAGTGTTGCCATGGTTACTCCTCATCACATGTTTGGGCTCAACAGCTTTGAGCATGAAACACCACAGTTAGAAAATGAACCTTTGATGATAAAATGCTTTCCTTATCACACAGTTTTATGACGGCATATCATATTATATCATATTATACTGCCTCTTCACAAGAATACGTTTTATTTTTATCTCAATTGTTGCAGATATTTTGATATTCCAATGGACATCCTGCCAAAAGTGAGGAGCTCCTCTGAAATCTACGGAGCAATGGTGAGAGACGCAGCCAGTGAAGTGTGTGTGGGAGTGTGCCAAGAGTGTGCCGAAGAGTGCACACGCGTGCGCGTGTGAGAGTGTGCCAAAGAGCGCGCACGCGTGCGCGTGTGAGAGTATGCCAAAGAGCACCTTTAAGTGGCCCCCATAAATGTTTGATGGGGTCTGACCTCTTGTAAAAAGGAGTTCATGTGGTCAGTGTCTCAAATTTGCTAAAATATGACCTAGAAATAGTGCAGATTTTTAAATTTTTCTTAAATATGATTTTTTTATAAATATTCATTAAAGATCATAACTTGTAAGACATATCTTGTTTTACATTTTTCAAAATCCTAAAACTTTCTATTTCCAGGATTACATGGGGAAAAAAAATCTAAGAAAAAGTTCAATGCGGTGTCAGACTTTTGGACTCCGCTGTACATGTGTCCATGTGGCTGTTTTCTGTATTTGTTTTTCTCTGTGTCTGTGTCTTGTCCCTCTATAACCCTTTATCTGGTTCTTGCTCATAAATCTGAATGACAAAAGATCCAGGGTGTGATTATGAGAGAATGCTGAGAGATAAAAACCCAGCAGTGAATTTCAAGGGAATTGGATCATAATTCTTTTTTAGACATGATTCATTCATAAATATGGGAATTACCATGACGATTACACCATTTCTCTGGTGTGATGTGGTCTAGCAACAACCCTTAATAATGCTGTTAACCTCATGATAACCTAATTACTTCAGCATGGTATGATTGAGAAATATAAAGTTTAAAATGAACTCTACTTTTGGCAGTGTGCAGAAGACTGTGGGGGTGGGGGTTATGGTGCTCATTGAACATTGAGTATTTTAGAGATTGAATAATGGCTAATTCAGGTTTAGTTTATATAATGCTGTAGCCCAGAGCGCAATGCAGGAACGACACTGTAGAATTGTGAGCGTGGCAGAACTACCCTGTGTTTGTGAGCCAGAGAGCTGCACTTGGACCTCATGCTCCCTTGCCTGTTTCATTGGCCATTAAAATGCGAGGAGCTCGGCTGGGTGTGGAGGTCTGGAGCAGAGGGGCTGTGAAGGGTCTGTGTCCTGCTCATCTCAGGATGGCTGGTCTACAGTACACACGCTGATTCCCTCTTCAGCCTCCGCCGGCTGCGGCGTCCGCTTTAGTCGGCTCTGTGCCATATAGAGAGACGTTGAGCTGCTGCGCGCGTCGTTTTGAGTTCTGTCATCTCTCTCTCTCTGCTGACTGGTGGAGATGTGCTCTAGTGAGTATGCCTACATCATCCTCATCATCCTCATCTTCATCATTACTGTGTTTGTGCCACACTGCCTCCTCCTCTTGTGCTGTCAGAGCTGATCTGACGTCTTTATGGTGGCATCTGTGATGCGATCTGGATAAACCATAAACTGTGGAAATGTATCCCAGGTGACTCAGAGTGCTGTTATAAAACCTGGCTGTTTTTCTGCCTCCGTTTCATGAGAGGAGAGCTTCCAGCCCATAAACACTGATTAGGTTTTAAATGGGTCAAAGGTAGACACTCTTAGACACTCGCCTCAAACAAACACACAGTGGCACAAACACGCACACGCAAACGAACATGCACATGCAAACAAACATGCGCACAGATGCTCACCTCAAATTCACACACAGTCACTTCAGAACAAATACACTGAGTGGCCTCACATACACAGAACACACACAGAGTGAACTCACAGTAAGAGCATCGGCGGTGTTAGCAGCGATATTAACAGAAGTGCTTGCTGAAGCGTTGGTGGCAATGCTAGTAGTAGCATTAGTGGCAGAGTTAGCCACATTGTTAGCACAGGCCATAGAATCAGTGTTAACAGTAGCATTATCATTAACATTAGCAGCAATGTTGATTTAGGGTTTGAAGCCATGCTAACAGAAGTGTTGAGGGTAGAGCTGAAAATGGTGTGTTAGTGGCAGTGTTATCTGTGATGTTAGTGCCAGTGCTAGCTATGATGTTAGTGCCAGTGCTAGCTGTGATGTTAGTGCCAGTGCTAGCTCTGATGTTAGCAGCAGTGTTAGCCATTACCTTGGTTACCGTGCTGCCCTCCTGCTGAACTGTGCCATGCTGCCACTCAGAAACCTCAGCCAGGAGAGAAACATCTGTCTGAAAAACACAGAACACTTTCATCACAAATGGTTGATCATTCCAAACTGTGATGAAATACTGAAACACAGCGGCAAACATAAACACACAGCGAGGGCACACACCTTTGGGACCTGTGCTCCATCTGATCCTGGAGTTTAAATAACCACACATGACTCCAGTAATCATTCGTTTCATTTATTCATCTCGTTGTATTCATATGTAATAAACTTTTTCTCCTTGACAGAAATCCGGCTCCCTGACTGGAGTTCCCATATCAGGGGTAAGTTGTTTCATTTATGTGGGGAAAAAACACCTTTTCCCTTTTTTTAAAGAAAGTGTGGCCTAATTTAAAATTTTAGTTTTCATCATTTTACCTGAAGACCCAAAGGGGAATACAGAAACACGTCTGTCTTTTTCTGTCCTATGAGGCAATCATGTTGTAAAGGGCTACACAGTGATTTCAGTGTGTAACGTGAGAGTGTTGGGTATGTAAGGTTTATAAGGTGTTAGCCAGGTGAAAACGTGCCTGTTTTCTGCAGTGTATGGGAGACCAGTCCGCCGCCCTGTTTGGACAGATGTGCTTTCAGGATGGGCAGGCCAAAAACACGTAAGCTCCTCCCCCAGACCCCACCCCTCTGTCCTTCCTGGCCTGTTGCTGTTGTTCCAATGACCTGGCCGCACAGGCTGTGCCTCCGCCCATAGAGGGCCCAGCCCGGCCTTTCAGGCTGCTGGATGGCCTGAAAGGGAGACCCAGCTGCCATTGTGTCCATGGGAGTTGCCAAAACTCACCATGAAACCAGACCCACAGGTTTCTGAGGTGGGGGGACTGTCATGGTGATGCCCTCATGAAATGGGTCAGTGGGACAAAACTGGAATTACATTTAAACTTCATTTCCCACAATGCCCCAGTAAGATTGCCCCATATGGAAAGGACTACATTGACCACAATGCCATAGTAAAATGTGTTTGGTTTTTTTCCAGGTACGGAACAGGTTGCTTTCTTCTTAGAAACACCGGCGCAAAGGTGAGTATCCGGTATTTACCACCGCTATAGGAAAGCCAAGGCCACTGTACGGATACTGTCAGCCTGCCAGAACCCAAACCCCGGCCAGGCCCCTCAGAGCAAGTGATGATGCTTAAGCCTGTCACCTGAAGGCAGGGGTAAGGGAGGTCTGAGCTGAGGGAAAGGCAGGTGTAAGGGAGGTCTGAGCTGAGGGAAAGGCAGGTGTAAGGGAGGTCTGAGCTGAAGGAAAGGCAGGTGTAAGGGAGGTCTGAGCTGAGGGAAAGGCAGGTGTAAGGGAGGTCTGAGCTGAAGGAAAGGCAGGTGTAAGGGAGGTCTGAGCAGAGGAAAAGGCAGGTGTAAGGGAGGTCTGAGCTGAGGAAAAGGCAGGTGTAAGGGAGGTCTGAGCTGAGGAAAAGGCAGGTGTAAGTGTGCTGTGCTGTGCTGTGCTGTGCTGTGCTGTGCTGTGCTGTGCTGAGCTGAGCTGAGCTGAGCTGTGTTTGTGGGTATGTCACACTCTTTCCCTATCATTCCCTCTCCATCCGACTCTCTCCCCCTCACCCCCTCCTTGTTCTCCATTTCCCTCTCTTTCCCTATCATTCCCTCGCTCCCTCTCTTTCCCCCGCCCCCTCTCTCTCTCTCTCTCTCTCTCTCTCTCTCTCTCTCTCTCTGTCACCCCCTGTAGGCAGTGATGTCAGACCACGGGCTCCTGACGACAGTGGCATATCAGCTGGGCAGAGAGCAGCCCGCATGCTACGCTCTGGAGGTACGGCTCTGCTCTGCTCCAGCTCATTCTGCCCCTGTGCCCCTGAAGACACTGAGATGGTGTTACACACACATTCATATTGCTGAGGAACTCTTATGTCTTGGGCGAAATGTGAAAAACACACATAATATTGATTTGCAAACATACAGTTCGACAATAACCGTTACTAACAGTTACTATCTGCCGTCTGTGATGATACCAAGAGCTACAGGCTGGTCACATGACTTGTAAAATGTTTGGACACATTCCTCATGGCTGTATCTCACAGGGTCGATTGGGGAGCGTACCCTTGCACTGGATTTTGGGTCACCTGTGTTGGTGATTAGTCTCTCTGTGTTGGTACTGATCTGTGATTGGTCTGTATCTGTTGATGCTGATCTGTGATTGGTCTCTCTGTGTTGCTGCTGATCTGTGATTGGCTGCTCCCAGGGCTCAGTGGCCATAGCAGGAGCAGTGGTTCGGTGGCTGAAGGACAATCTTGGAATCATCCAGTCCACCAGCGAGATCGGTGAGGGTCACACTGCTCTCTCTGCAGCTTTTTTATACTGAAATACAATAACATGCAGTACAGTTACTATCCTTATTATTCTATCATGCAATATTAAGAGATGAGATTGAACTCTTTGTTTTGATTGTGTTTGTGGGGTTAAAGACTTACCTGTGCTGATGTGTACATAACCCCCTCCCCACAGAGAAACTAGCCTCTGCTGCTGGCACGTCATACGGGTGCTACTTTGTTCCGGCGTTTTCCGGGTTGTACGCCCCCTACTGGGAGCCGAGTGCACGAGGGTGAGTTCCTGCAGTGGGCTCCAGGGGGCGCCGAGTGAGCAGCACCAGTGATGTAATGAGCTCTGTGATGTTATGAGCTCTGTGATGTAATGAGCTCTGTGATGTAATGAGCTCTGTGATGTAATGAGTTCTGTGATGTAATGAGCTCTGTGATGTAATGAGTTCTGTGCTTCTCCTGCAGGATCATCTGTGGTCTGACACAGTTCACCAACAGGAACCATTTAGCATTCGCCGCCCTGGAGGCCGTCTGCTTTCAGACTCGAGAGGCAAGATCTCCTCCTCTTTGATTGGATAGTTTATCAGGCAGTGAGATGGCCTTTGATTGGATAGTTTATCAGGCAGTTAGATGGCCTTTGATTGGATAGTGTGTCAGGCAGTGAGATGGCCTTTGATTGGATAGTTTATCAGGCAGTGAGATGGCCTTTGATTGGATAGTTTATCGGGCAGTGAGATGGCCTTTGATTGGATAGTTTATCGGGCAGTGAGATGGCTCACCTGTGTAAACGCTGCTTTGCTGGTTGTAGATCCTGGATGCGATGAACCAGGACAGCGGGATCCCTCTGACTCAGCTGCAGGTGGACGGGGGCATGACCTCCAACAGGCTGCTGATGCAGCTGCAGGCAGACATCCTCTGCATCCCCGTGGGTAAGAGCTGCACTTCCTGTTTCCTGTTTAAATACCCACTACACCCCGTGGGTAAGAGCTGCACTTCCTGTTTCCTGTTTAAATACCCTCTGCACCCCGTGGGTAAGAGCTGCACTTCCTGTTTCCTGTTTAAATACCCGCTGCACCCCGTGGGTAAGAGCTGCACTTCCTGTTTCCTGTTTAAACCTGTGGTGGGTAAGAGCTGAGGCCTATTTAAACCTGTGGTGGGTAAGAGCTGACCCTATGTTTAAACCTGTGGTGGGTAAGAGTGCAGCCCTATTTAAACCTGTGGTGGGTAAGAGCTGACTTCCTATTTCCTGTTTAAACCTGTGGTGGGTACAGAGCTGCAGCCCTATTTCCTGTTTAAAACCTGTGGTGGGGTACAGTGAGCCCTCCTGTTAAACCTGTGGTGGGCTACAGTCATTTTTGTTTGTTCATGTGGGACCTACAGCTCTAAAAAACTATTGCATTTCTCCAAACCGCTGAATGTTTCCTGCTTTGTCACAGTTCAGCCCTATTTTTTAAGACTGTGGTGTTGTTAACCTGTGGTGGGTACAGTGAGGCCAATTTTAAGCTCTTCCAGGTCAGGGACAGGGCACTGAGCGGTGTGTTTCTGTGTGTTGCTGTGGTTGCAGTGAGGCCGTCCATGCCGGAGACGACAGCGCTGGGGGCGGCCATGGCGGCAGGGGCCGCAGAGGGGATCAGAGTGTGGAACCTGGACCCCGCCCATCTCGCTAACGTCACCGCGGACACATTCCACCCGCAGATCAAACGTGACGGTACGTACACACTCCATGCCAAACACACATATCGCCAAACAACCTGCGGTACACATTACACAGAGAGAAACATTCATACAAGCACAAAAACAAATTATCCACAGGCAGTCAAATGAGTGAATGGTTAAAGTACAATGTTTCTCTTTTCTTGCATTCTGTTGTGCCATGGGGAAAATCAGGCTGCTTATTGTATTGATCGCTCAGAGTATCAGCGGTTTGACTGTCTGCAGGTATAACTCCAGTCCTGCAGAGGGCAGTGTCTGCAGTAGCTAATGTTGTTGTTTTCTTTGTGTGACAGAGAGTGAACTGCGTTACGCACGCTGGAAGAAAGCTGTGCTGAAAGCCATGAATTGGGAGACCAGCGAACCTGTCTCCAATGGCAACGGTGCGTGTTCACTCCTCACACACCACACACACACACACACACACAACCTGTTCCCAACCTGCACAAAGTATTTCTGTATTGCCAAAATGGTAGAACATACCATTGTGTTTTGTATCATCTGGCTTCACTTTAACATGAGTAATTTACTTGGTTTTATTTCTCATTTCCCATTTCCCTACAGGGCACCACAACTAGTTTCTGGCCCATGATGCATTGCTTCAGAGGGGCTGGGCAGCTGGGTTGTAGACTCGGGGTTCAACACAAGCCCTTTTCTCGCCACCTGCTGGTCCAGCTTCGCCTCTGCACCCCTCTGCCACCTAGTAGAGCCCACTGTTACCGTCTCTGCCACAGCTCTTCCCAATGTCGCCCCCTTGTGGTCTGCTCCTGTAGTACTGCACAGAACTCGAGCCGGAGCGCTGTGTGCTGGAGGGGGGGCTGTGGAGGGAGGGGGCTGATTTCACCCTCTGAGGATCGCTTTCAGTTCAACCGCACTGCCGTCTCTGCGTGGTTTAGCCACCACTGAGGAGCCATTTTATATGCTGTCACCTCATTACCTTTTGCTTTGAATGATCAGTTTTGATAAATGGTTAATCCACGAAAGAATGAAGCTTGAATTTTAT
The DNA here is from genome assembly GCA_022829145.1 of Albula goreensis. Taxonomy (NCBI): domain Eukaryota; kingdom Metazoa; phylum Chordata; class Actinopteri; order Albuliformes; family Albulidae; genus Albula; species Albula goreensis. The sequence continues at coordinate 26,185,030 of CM040761.1, forward strand.
CGTGTTAATTTTTAACGCTTTCTTTTACTGGCACTGCTGTTCACTGGAGGCCACTGAAAAGTGACAGTCTGAAGATCACTTTCTGTCTTCCTGCCGTGCACTGAAGTTTTGGGGGAACACTGCAGGATGGCTCAGGCGGGTTGCTGTGGCGTGCCCCTGTGGACCCCGTTCATTTAGACTGATGGGAATTGAATGGTGACACACACATATGTTTGAGTACTCGTGTGAACCTCAGAATGAAATGTGATTGTGAGTCCGAGCAGCACTTTATAATTTATACTGTTAATCTGGCTCTGTCTGCACTGCACTGGGGTCTGTCCTGCTCAGTCCTGCTCTTTTTATTCTGCTTTTTAATCATGACCTGTCATATGAATGTCTTATAAGTTTTAATAGTTTAAAGGGGCGGGAGAAGAGAGAGAAATTTTTTGACAAAAACAAAATCTCATGGGATTGTTTTATTTTTTATTGTTCCTTCCTTAGAAAAAAGACTTCCAAATGTAGTGACTGAATGAATTGTAGTTCAAAAAACAGTTTTAATTGTTTTGTTTCGAGCCAGTAACCCATAGTAACGCATAACTGACCTGTATATGTGCCATTACGCTGCTCCGCCCTGCTGACACAGAGCGTCAGTGTGATGACTGTCTTTCCTTTTTGTTTTTGACTGCAAAGGGACCTCTGTTTAAATCGGTTGTTTTCTGCACTCAGAATTCCTTGCAGATGTATTGATGTGATTGGCTCAAACTGTTTCCGCCTCTGAGAATGATCCGGACTCCTGCAGGGCACTGACCGTGTGGTTCCTCCAGCCAGTTCTTTTCTGGAATGCAAGGGATACGTTTTTTAAATAAATATTCCAATCAGTGCATTACTTTGTCATTTTGACATTTTTTTATTGCCAGTATGTGTTTATACATGTGCAAATATGTGGTGCATTTCCATACATTTTAAAAATGAGATTTTTCAAGGAAAATGCAACTCTAACATCTGACATAGTTCATTTCAGTTCTGTTTTGTTCAGTCAAGATGTTTGCTCAAGCACGGTGTACATTGTTTTGTCTCAGCCAAATTTGAGTGTTTACAGACTGAAGAACACAAAAAAATGGTGCCAAATGAACCTGAGGCTCAAACCCAAAGCTGAGCCAAATCCAAACAAGTCAAACCAGTCAAACCATGCTTTCTGCCAAGAAGGACTTCTTTGAAAAGGGATATTTATAAACCACTATGCAAGCAGGAAGAATAACCCAAAGACAATCAACAAGAACTACTTTTAATTAACCATTCTAATATGTCCCAATTCCAATTCTTAATTCCTAATTCTTATTGTTTCTTTTGGGAGTTTGGTTTTTGTTTTGGTTTGAGACAGCTCAGAAACCAAAACACTGCACAACATCACTGAACAGGGAATATTAAACTCCCAGGAGCTGCTGTGTAGAGCATAGTTAACACAGATAATTATGCACCACTGTGTAGAGCATAGTTAGCACAGTTAATTATGCACCACTGTGTAGAGAGTAGTTAGCACAGTTAATTATGCACCACTGTGTAGAGCATAGTTAGCACAGTTAATTATGCACCACTGTGTAGAGTGTAGTTAGCACAGTTAATAATGCACCACTGTGTAGAGTGTAGTTAGCACAGTTAATAATGCACCACTGTGTAGAGTGTAGTTAGCACAGTTAATAATGCACCACTGTGTAGAGCGTAGTTAGCACAGTTAATTATGCACCACTGTGTAGAGCATAGTTAACACAGTTAATTATGCAGCGCTGTGTAGAGTGTAGTTAACACAGTTAATTATGCACTGCTGTGTAGAGTGTAGTTAGCACAGTTAATAATGCATCACTGTGTAGAGCATAGTTAGCACAGTTAATTATGCACCACTGTGTAGAGCATAGTTAGCACAGTTAATTATGCACCACTGTGTAGAGCATATTTAGCACAGTTTTTATGCTTTTCTCCTTTTCTTCTAGGCCAAGGGCCATATGTAACATTGACTCCCTCTGTGACCTGGTGCAAACTAAAATTCATTAGCCAGCTGAGTCCACAATAAGTTACAAATAGCTGTAGGTGAGCACTATGCAAATGAATGTATTGGTTTTAGATGTTAAATTATTTGAAATGTTGTGGTGAAACTATTATTTCTGGTAATGTCACTCACAGAACATTCTGTGCACATGTAAATGTATTATGCAATAATATAAACTTTGACAGCATACTGTGACATGATAGGCCTAACACTGGATTTTTAGGCATTTGTTTAATTAAAAATCCCCAAATGTTTTTGACAGTTTTTTTTGTCACTCCTTCAGTGCATTTTATTCAGAGACGTGGACCTCACTGTAACCTTACTTTGTATCTCCAGAATCAATGGAAAACATTGTCACCTGGGCTGTCTGCTCTGTATTAACATTGTAAATTATGTGTCAGTATAAGTAACTGCAAGCCAAAATATCAGAGCAATCCTCATGGTACAGGAAGACTGGTGAGTCTCTGTGATTTCCAGTAAAGGAATGGGGCTCTCACTTGGAGATTTTAAGACTCTAAAGCTCTTATGTGAGCTCTGGGCACATGTTCACTTAACTCCAGAAAAAAATGGACACAGTTTTATTTACTTCAAAATCACAGCACTGTTACATAAAAGAACATTGTGTTATACAGAAAGTGAAACTATGCTCAACATGTTTGGCAACTTCTCTAACCGCCAAAGAGATTGGGAGGAGTTTTTCTGCAGCTTTATATTTCTGGTTGAGCCTGCAGTGAAGGGCATTGCCTTGTGTGTGCTTCAGGACTGGGATAACTGAGCTGAGAGCTGAGCTGTATTATGCTTTTTTCAAGAGATTTTTTCAGGTTTCTCTCTCTGAATAACCATCTAAATAACCATGGCAACTGTGAGACAAGGTAATTTAAGAGATAATTTTGTATATGATAAGGGGATGTATATATATATCTTATTTGTTGTTTTTAAATTGTTCAGTATTTCATCTTTATATTTAATAAAATGCCATTATTTGTGTAGCACTTCTTTAGCACTTTAAATCTTGCTTCTTATGTTGTTGCTCTGATATAATGTATTAAATTATCATGTGATGTGAAAACATAAATTTGTTAGCATAGGGTGACAACTGATACACATAACAGATATTTTTCTCCAGACTCTTAAAAATATTATTAATGAGATAAATTTTGTATTCCAGATAATACAACCATTTGGGACTCCAACAGTTTGGACACTTTTGGAGGAACACATAAAAAAGTGACTCCTTGCGAATGCAGGTCACAACCAGTCCCTAAACCAAACTTCAATTCATCTCAGGTAAAATATCTTTTATTAGAGAGAGGAATGTGAGTGTTTAACATAAATACCTGATAAATCATCTGTCTTTATGGGTTTTATTAATCTTTATGTCACTTTCAGCAGCTACAGTAAAGAATATTAAATACTGGTGAAGTGGTGAGCAATAGATTAATATTTACTAACCCTTAAGCTTCTCATCAGCCTTGACACTAAGAATAACTAAATACAGAGTCATATCCACTCATCAACAGCAGTCAATTCTGACAGGATATTTGGAATTGATGGCTAACTTTTTTCATTTCTACAGGATGGAGAATTCAATGAAAAGAATAAACAAAGAAAAGTGATATTACTGTTTAAGGTAAGCAGCAAAAGAGTTCCTGTAAATGTCACCATTGTTTCTCATTATCATTTTCATTTAGGGTGAAACCCTAATTAGCTCAGTGGGTAGTGTACCTGCTGTGTGATTCTAAAGAGCCCAGATAAAATCCACCTTTCTTCTAGTTTCAGTTGTTGCATCCTTGAGCAATACATTTATACATGATATTTGTAAGTGTTATTATTTTTACTAATTGTTGAATTCTTCTTGACCAATGGCTTTGCACTTTCCTTGTTGATACTTTATTATTCTATGTATGTTGATATTAGTTAAGTAAATGTGATGTAGTGGGTGTGTATTGTAAATAAGATTAATCTATTTGAAGCAACCACTTAGTTTTCTACAACCTTGTACTTTTCATGCAGAAATTCCTGAAGTCGTGCAGACTTTCTGAGAAAGAGCCAGAGTCTCTGGATGAATCTAAACGCATCATCAGAGACCTGGCCAAGCAGCTGGACAGGATCCTCCAGGTACCAGCAGAGCTCTCACTGGCTAACCTGGGCAGGTCTTTGCCCAACAGCTCATCCTTACCTGCACAGCCAGCACTGAGATGCAGACCCTGCTCTGAGATTGTCTCTGCTCTGTGTCTCTCAGCTCAGACACCATGCCAGTCTGTCCCGGGTGATAGAGGACAGCTGCACTGAGCTGAATTGTGAAGACTTCATACTGCAGTGGGCCGAGAAGCTGAGGAACCTGCCAAAGAATGAGCAGTTCAAACAAGCAGAGCAGGTACCTACAGCACAGGACACTGCAGGGCTGCAGTGTCTGCAGGTTTAACTCCAGTCCTGGAGGGCCGCAGTGTCTGCAGGTTTAACTCCAGTCCTGGAGGGCCGCAGTGTCTGCAGGTTTAACTCCAGTCCTGGAGGGCCGCAGTGTCTGCAGGTTTAACTCCAGTCCTGGAGGGCCGCAGTGTCTGGAGGTTTAACTCCAGTCCTGCAGGGGGCAGACGCTTGTGGTTTACAACAGTTTAAACCCTCTGTAATCATGCTGTGTCTGATTGCTCACATCATCACTGTAACAATCTCACATTTTCAGAATCATCAGGGGTTATAATGTTGTTATTTGTGCAGGAGGACACAATGGCTGTGACATCAGTCGAGAAGAGTCTGAGGAGTGAAAGCAAGCTTATTCTGTTCAAATTTGCCTGGAATCAAACTTTTTCAACAAAGGTGAAAGGAACAGAAGCCTTTGTCATACTTAAATGATATATAATTTACCCAAGACTCTGATCAAATTTATCATAATAGCTTTCTTCTTTTGACCGTGTTTTCCCTACAGGAGCTGGAGGAGGAGGAGGTGGAGAGGCTCCAGGAGCTGGTGGAGCTCTGGAGGAGGGGGGACCTCCCTGCCATGTCCCCGGTCCTGGAGGTCATACTCATGCGTTTGAGACAGGAGCTTCCACAAAAGGTCAGAATAAAAGAATTATCAGCATTTTTAAATCTATTCAGTTAATGTCAGTTTGTGTATGTTTTCAATCAGTTTCCTTAATTTTTTGTCTGTTTCTGTTTGTTTGTCATGGACATGTACAGAAAACACCAGAACAGTGCAAATTAAGAATCCATTGCTAAGTACATGTACTTATAGCTTCTAAGATTATTTCCAACACAAGACCCTTGATTGACAGAATGCACCCATAAAGACTGGATGGATTTATTTGAAATGGAACAGACCCAAACCCTTATGGGGCAGACTATATAACGACATTGTAAAATCTGGTGGCCATGAGGTCCTTTACTCATTAGATGACTTACTGCTTGCTGTACTTCTTCCTTTCCTTGTCTGTAACAGGTTCCTGTGGTGCACAGACCAGTCAATAAAAGCAGAGGTCATTCACAGGCAGCCATGGAGCCCATGGACCCAGCCCAAGCCGAGAGGCTGAAGGAGGCCCAGCGAGTCCTCAGCCGGTGGGCCTGCAGTCTGAAAATCCTGCCTCAGGTTTGTGCTCTCTCTCCTATGAATATGATAGAGTTTCATCAAAGAGATGCAAGTTGATGCATGTGTGGTGATTCTTAATGCTGGTGTTGCTTCCTCAGAGCTTGGTGTGTGTGTGTGTGTGTGTGTGTGTTGTGATTGTTAACGTTTATGTCTTTGCCTCTCGCAGAGCTCGGTGTGTGTGTTGTGATTGTTTACACTCATGTCTCTGTCTCTCACAGAGCTCGGTGTGTGTGTGTGTGTGTGTGTGTGTGTGTATGTTGTGTTTGTTAACGCTCATGTCTCTGTCTCCCGCAGTGTGTGTGTGTGTGTGTGTGTGTGATTGTTAATGCTCATGTCTCTGTCTCTCGCAGAGCTCTGTGTGTGTGTGTGTGTGTGTTGTGATTGTTAATGCTCATATTGCTGTCTCTCGCAGAGCTCTGTGTGTGTGTGTGTGTGTGTGTTGTGTTTGTTAACGCTCATGTCTCTGTCTCCAGAGCTCGGTGTGTGTGTGTGTGTGTGTGTGATTGTTAATGCTCATGTTGCTGTCTCTCGCAGAGCTCTGTGTGTGTGTGTGTGTGTGTGTGTGTGTGTTGTGATTGTTATCGCTCATGTCTCTGTCTCTCTCAGAGCTCGGTGTGTGTGTGTGTGTGTTGTGATTGTTAACGCTCATGTCTCCATCTCTCAGAGCTCGGTGTGTGTGTTGCTGTGATTGTTAACGCTCATGTCTCTGTCTCTCTCAGAGCTCGGTGTGTGTGTGTGTGTTGTGATTGTTAACGCTCATGTCTCTGTCTCTCTCAGAGCTCGGTGTGTGTGTGTGTGTGTTGTGATTGTTAACGCTCATGTCTCTGTCTCTCTCAGGCTCGGTGTGTGTGGGGGAGGAAGTGAGTGAGGTGATGAAGGAGCTGGAGAGGCAGTGGAAGAGGGGCCTGCTGCCCAACCTGCTCCCTGTGCTGGAGTTCACCATGTGGAGCCTGATCCAGCCCCAAGCCCAGGAGGTCAGACCCAGCGCTGCGCTAACACTACCCCACTGTGTGTGATTCACAGAGCCCAGCACTGCACTAACACTACCCCACTGTGTGTGATTCACAGGGCCCAGCACTGCGCTAACACTACCCCGCTGTGTGTGATTCACAGGGCCCAGCACTGCGCTAACACTACCCCGCTGTGTGTGATTCACAGGGCCCAGCACTGCGCTAACACTACCCCGCTGTGTGTGATTCACAGGGCCCAGCACTGCGCTAACACTACCCCGCTGTGTGTGATTCACTGGGCCCGGCACTGCGCTAACACTACCCCGCTGTGTGTGATTCACTGGGCCCGGCACTGCGCTAACACTACCCTGCTGTGTGATTCACAGGGCCCAGCACTGCGCTAACACTACCCCGCTGTGTGTGATTCACAGGGCCCGGCACTGCGCTAACACTACCCCGCTGTGTGTGATTCACAGGGCCCAGCACTGCGCTAACACTACCCCACTGTGTGTGATTCACAGGGCCCAGCACTGCGCTAACGCTACCCCACTGTGTGTGATTTGAGAGTGAGTAAAAACTGTGTTTTTCAGGGCTCGATTCCCCAGCTGTGGCTCAAATCCAAGCAGAGGTTCAGACACACAGGTAATTTCTGCTGCCTTTAACTCCACTGCTTCATAAAGAAATCTTCAGTCAACAACCAGTCTTTTCTCATCACTCTCTCTCTGTTTTATTCATTCAGCCGCAATGAGGCACATACCCCAATCAGGTATGTCCAGATAACATTCATTATCTGAAAACATTCTCCAAAGCAACTTCCTTTACAGTAAATGCATACATACTTATCACTAGTCTGGTTTTTCCAGTGGTATCTGGAATCTACACAATTTGTTTTTGGCTTTCAGTTTGATTGTATTTTATTGACTTTGTTTTCTTGTGAACCCCAGTTATTTCATTACCTTTCTCTGCTTGCTGTGAAGAACTTTTTTGTTCCTTATTATTCTACATTCAAATCCTGACCAACATTAAAATCATGGCCAACCTTTAACTTTCAGCTAAACAATTGCTGTAAACTAACTCTAACCTAGTTGTTCTGTTTCAGTGTGGAAATGGATTCGTGAAGCTTCAGGTAGGAAATCAGCTGTATTTGATTGTATTTTCAGGTGTTGAATCTGATGAGACTAAATAAAGTATTCTGCATTAAGCAATAACTGTTCTCTTTTACAGCTGACATCAAACTAGACCCAGAAACCTCACACCCAGATCTCAGACTGTCTGCAGACAGAAAACGGGTGAAGATGGACACCATCATAGAGAGTAAATGCGACCCCAGAGATGGACACAGGAGATCCCGTCATAAGTATGATGGGTGGTGGTGTGTGCAGGGCTCTGAGGGGTTCACTGAGGGGAGACATTACTGGGAGGTTGGGGTGCAGGGCAAGGTGGAGTGGAGGATCGGGGTGGTGAAGGAGTCTGCAGACCGCAGGGGCTTCATAGACCTGAACACACAGTCAGGGTACTGGACACTACGCCTGCAGGGGGGTAAACTCAAGGCCCTAACTGTGCCAGCCACAGAGATTCTCCTCCCCCAGCCCCCTCCAGACTGGGGGTGCACCTGGACATGGAGGAGGGTCAGCTCTCCTTCAACGATGTTGAGAGAAGCTGCCACATCTACACCTTCAACGACGACTTTGATGAGAAAGTCTATCCACTGTTTGGAACAGTGGAGACAGACAGAGAGATTGTTATACTGCAGTGAAACAGCAGAATCATCGAGCAGTCAGGGGGTAAACACGGCTTGCTTGGAAGGACTTTATCCTTGCAAAGTCCTGCAAAGTCCCGTCTGATGACTGACCTCTCTGTGGTCAGGAGCTTTTCTGGAGGAAGGTGTTCAGAGGGACATAAAATATAATCAAAACAGGAGAAAACATATCTGAATACACACTGCTGTAAGCAGGAAACTTGCATTAGTTTGAGTTCAGAACACCCTGACACTCGAATTCAAAATGGTTCATGTTTCATTTGTTACTGATGAGATGCTTCTTCTTGTCATTTTGACTGCTTTTGTGGTGGCTTGTTCCAAACTAGCACTAAATCCAGTTATCACAGCATGTACATTTGCTGCATAGAAAAGGGGAATGCCACACAGTTAACATCAAAACAGCTGGTAAACACTGGAATCTATGATCTCTGAGGCATGTCTGGGCAGAGTGTGTTTTTCATTGCTTGACTGACGCGTCACCATCTGCATTTCCGCATTACACCATCTGTGGATGGCAATATTTGTGGTACAACATCATCATTATCGGCAGCAGGGCAAAAACCTGCTCATCCTCATTGGGGAAAAACAGCAGGTAAAGAAGTTAAACTCAGCAGTCTAATCTCTCTCTTCTGATCACATGCTGATGCGTTTCTCTGACAGCGCAGGCATTGTATAGGAGAGGACTGGTTATCAGTGTAAATATTAATCTGTGTACATGTACATACTGCTTATTTTTGTAATTAAAAATATACTATTCTTTGAATAAAGGATGTTTCTTTATTGATGAGTTAAAGTGTTGATGACAGCGTAACACACACATCTGAGCCTCATGCTGTCTTCTGCCTGAAACTGGGCAGTGGAAATATGCAACTGTCAAAACCAGGTGAGTAAATGCCAAGTTTAACCGCCTTTAACAGGAAATGATCTATATCAACACTCATACTCAGTTCCTGTTTTTTCATTTGCAGAACCAACAGAAGAATGTTCATGTTTCACTTTAAGAAATAACTGCTGCTGCTGCTTTCAGCCGTAGAACAATTCTTTCAGCTAATTTTGCATAGCAGTTCTTTACCAAACTAGTACTAAATCTAACACTTACACTGAATATCCTGGCTGAAGAGCATGGTGTCACTCTTTTTTCATGTGATAAAAGATTGTGAATACCCCACTATCTAATAAACCATCAGCTGATGTGCTGCACAGATGGGCAAGTCTGGGCAGAGCATTCATCCACCTAAACTCATCTATCTGATTATCTGATGTCTCTGTAGAACAGCATGCTTTTTCAGTTTCTCACAGACCTGCAGGTCACAAGCAAATGACTCTGAGAGCCCCAACCCCCTCTCTCTGTGGTTCAGATGGTTTCATGTGAAAATGTGTCACAATTAGACACAAATAATATGGGAATTGGCTGCTCTTCAATGATCCTTGATTAATATGCCTTATAAATTACAAAAATATTTCAAAGTAAATTTTAAAGTTCTCTGACCCTCTGCGTTTTTTCTCACTCGTCCCCAGCTGCTAAAATGTGCGTTCCTTTTTCAAAGAGAAAAAACATGAAAAAAGCTCGAGGGATACTCTGGGGGTGTAGAGTAACCAGGCGAGGAAACATCCAACTGAGCAGTCCAGGACAGAGAAGCCAAAGGTCCAGCTCTTTCCCTGAGAGGTCAGCTATCTGACATCCCCTGTATCCCAGAATGCACTGGGAATGCAGCGAGCTGTGCTGATTGGTCAGGGGCACTGGCTATGTAAGCATGTCAGACTCCTCTCCAGATGCTTCACTCTCCATGTCCGACCCCTCTTCCTCTTCCTCTTCCTCCGGGCTGAGCGCATCGGCGGCCACTCTCTTCATCCCCCTCTGATTGGACAGAGCGCTGGCGTACTGGATACTGTAGATATTCCAATCGCATCTGCAAGGGAGCATGGGAAATTTAGACAAAACACAAATATGTATGCACACCCAGACCAGACACACACACATATGCAAATATGTACAAAGTCACACAAGTCATAAGTTGGAGACCAGAGAGGCTGCGTTCTTTCTGTGGTATGTTTTTGTCTGAGCATGCTCAGTGGGGATGCCCATACTCACAGCTTAGACAGATCCTCAAAGTGTCTCTGAATGCTCTTCTGCAGGGCCTGGATTATGGGCAGTATGGCTCCTGACCTGTTACAACATTGCAACAATGTTACAGCATTACAGCTATATCACATCACTGTTACAACATTGCAACACTGTTACAGCATTACAGCTATATCACATCACTGTTACAACATCGCAACAATGTTACAGCATTACAGCTATATCACATCACTGTTACAACATCGCAACAATGTTACAGCATTACAGCTATATCACATCACTGTTACAACATTCACAACATCACAGCATTACAACAATATCACATCACTGTTACAACATTCACAACATCACAGCATTACAACAATATCACAACATTAGCAGACTAGTTCCAGCCTTTCAACCCACCTTCAGTCTACTGTTCAACACAATGCTCGTTCATACCACACAATGTCAGAGATAACATATAGAGATAGTCACATCACTGCATCTTCAGAGATAAACGTGACTCTTCTTTGTGTGAATGATACTGGATCTTGGTAAAGATTGTGTGTGGCACTGCCCCGGTCTGTGTGGAGTTTTTGATCCTCACCTGGACATCCAGTGCTGGGCTGTCCAAGTGTGGGCTGTCCAATAGGAGTTTCACCTGAGCAGGTGTGCAATAAGAGTCTCACCTGTTCTTAAGCTTCTGTCCGTGCAGGGTGAGCAGGCGCTGGGCCCAGGTCAGGTAGAACTGCAGGTGACCGGAACTTTCCAGAGCCGAGCCCACAAAGCGTAGCAGCTTCTCAACGTAAACGTCAGGCAGAGAGCTGCACACCACTGTGACTAAAACACCCATCACACACCGTTACACACACACCGAGACTAAAACACACATCACACACCGTTACACACACACCGAGACTAAAACACACATCACACACTGTTACACACACACGGAGACTAAAACAAACATCACACACTGTTACACGTAAACAAAGACTAAAACACACATCACACACCGTTACACACACACCGAGACTAAAACACACATCACACACCGTTACACACACATCGAGACTAAAACACACATCACACACCGTTACACACACACCGAGACTAAAACACACATCACACACCGTTACACACACACCGAGACTAAAACACACATCACACACCGTTATACACACACCGAGACTAAAACACACATCACACACCGTTACACACACCGAGACAAAAACAAACATCACACATCGTTACACACACATCGAGACTAAAACACACATCACACACCGTTACACACACACCGAGAATTAAACAAACATCACACACACTTCTCTGCCCTTTCTCATGAATTTAGTTTTAGTTTTAATTCAGATCTTTCATCTTGCACAGTGACGGCAGCAGTGATTACCCATGAGCACTCACTCTGGTCATGGGGCACGGACTCCAGCACCTCCCTGGTGAGGGCGTCCTCGTTGAGGCGGAAGGCCAGCACGATGGCGGCCGCCCACTGGGCGCGGCGGACCTCACGCCTAACGCTGACCGGCGTGACGTCCATGTCCAAGTCAAAGGGGTCAAACACCAGCGCTGCATCCAGAGAGTATACCAACAGGCCCTCTGTGGAGGAGGCCGCCCAGCTGCGTCCTGAGCGAGGGGGGCAGGGAGGGGGAGGGACACGGAGACTGTATTATGCACCACACATTATTACACACACACACATATATATATCATAACACACACTCACTCCCTTTAAACCGCAGTTTAAAACTTTGTTTCTAACAACAATGTACTCGACTCCAGCACACCTGCCTAATCTGCTCCAGACCAGTGTGTGTCATGTGACCTAAATGCCATTATTACCATGTGATCAACACTTACACACACTGACCACACATACTTAACATACTCACACACAACCAGTCATTATCACACCTGCAGATATGTAAGCATTGAAGGGACCAAGAACTACAAAAACAGATTCTAAGCTGCAGGTCTCTGAAGGTGAGAAAACAACTGGACATAAAACAGAGCGTGGTGCATTCTGGGATATTACCTGTCGGGGAGAAGGAGAGGGAGCTGACCCGAATCTCAGGCTTGAAGTGACGTGAGCTCATGTCTCCTGTGGGGGGAAACGGATGTATAAGATATAAATCCATTAGGAGAGAGAGAGGCAGAGTGGAGACAGAGATAAAGGAAATGGGGAGACTCTCTCAGAGAAGTGACCACGCCCATGCCCCGCCCAGGCCACGCCCAGGCTCCGCCCTCACCTCTGCGGACCCCCGGCAGACTCAGCGCCACCGTGTCTCCGTCCCCCACCCCCTCGTCCAGCAGGGCCAGGCTGCCGAACTCTGTCATCTTCCTCCTGTCCAGGTACTCCTGTACCCCAAAAACAGGACGGCTGGGTCAGCATGGCCTCAGCACCCCAGAAATAACCATCCCCACCCCACAACCCACAACCCAAACCCCTGCTGCCACCTTCAGCACAACACTGTTATGTCTACATTTTGTTTAATCTTTACAACGATCACCAAAACCTCTCATCAAATCTGTCAGCACTTAAAGTGAAAGAATCAGTCCCAGAACTGAGCTGTGAGACCAACCACTGTGTCCAAATCTCAGGACTTCAGTAATTTCACTGAGTCTGGGACCCTGGGGGGTAAAGTCACTCCCCCATCGCTGTAGTATGAGCTGATTGGATGAATGTGTGTGTGGTGTGTGTGGTATCTCAGGATGTGTGTGTGTGTGTGAGTGTGTGAGTGTGGTATCTAAGGCCATACTGGGAAGGATGTGTGTGTGGTATATCTAAGTCCATACTGGGATGGATGTGTGTGTGGTATCTAAGGATGTGTGTGTGTGGTATCTAAGTCCATACTGGGATGAATGTGTATGTGGTATCTAAGGATGTGTGTGTGTGGTATCTAAGTCCATACTGGGATGGATGTGTGTGTGGTATCTAAGTCCATACTGGGAAGGATGTGTGTGTGTGTGTGTGTGTGTGTGTGTGTGTGTGTGTGTGTGTGTGTGTGTGTGGTATCTAAGTCCATACTGGGTAAAGCTACGGTTCCATCCATGCAGCATTTGGATAGAACTTAAAGATCAGATGAGGTCCACTGAGGAAGCCCAGAGAATTTCTATACTATTCCCATGATGCTCTGCAGCCGTGGGTGACCTGTGGCTGTATCCAGTTAGGTCTCCTAACCTCACTGCAGTATTTTAATACCTTAGTGCAGGACTCTACAGGAGGGGATAAACACTTCATGCAGCTTCTCTCCTATGATCTTATTTGATGTTGTTATGGATTCTGCTCTCTAGGCCACGACTCCATTGGAGAAGAGATACTGCATCTCACAGGGTTTAATAAATAGAGGTCAACAAAATCAAACACAGGAGCAGAGGAGCACTGAGACAGGGCGATGTACCTCCATGGCATCCAGTGACAGGTTGCAGGAGATCTCAAACTTCTTCATGAGGATCTGCTCAGAGATGTTATAGATGCAGACGTACCGGGACTGCCCGCCTGCCAGGATACACTGCCCGTCCGCCGAGTAGCACAGCGAGGTGAAGGACCTGCAGAGGCGTCCAAGTCAGAGCCTGATCACAAAACAGCTCACCCACATGCAGACTAACACAGAGCAAGAACTTTTGGCAAACTGTTCAAGTTTTGGCACAAAGAGTTTGAGACTCTCGATTCAGGGCAAGTGATTTAGGATACAGGGTTTGGGGGTGGAGTTTCCTAGTTCAGGGTTCAGGGTTAGGAGTTAGGGGTTGGAGTTCAGGGTTAGGGGTCAGAGGTTAGGCATTGCAGGGTACTCACTTGCCCTTGGCAGCCTGCTTGGCGGTGATCTTGTCCGTCTCCTTGCGGCCCATCTGCAAGTCATGGCGGCCAACAATGGAGCCCGTCTGCGCAGCCGTCTGCGGGTTCCAGAAGGAAATCTCCCCGTCCATCGTCGCTACCGCCAACTCCTCCCCATCCGGCCGATAAGTCACCGCCAGGCCTGTGTGGTGCCAAAATAAGAATTCACTCTTCTAACCTATATCACTCTCACACCTCCACTCATTATCACAGTACATGCCAGTTCCAATACTTTACATCACATGAACGCTAAAACCATTGTGACATCAGCATAGGTCAGTAGAGTCCATTATGACATCACAGGACAGCTCTGATCACTGCAGGCTGATGCAGCCCCCTCCCCTCACCATCTGACGTCAGCTGCAGCGTCTCCTTGGTCTGCCAGCTGTCCAGCATGTCCCACAGTCTGACCGTCCGGTCCCAGGACACGCTGGCCAATACGGACCGCACTGGGCTGAAGCTCAGGCAGCTGACCGGGCCCTCATGGCCCGCCAAGACCTGTCAATCACACACAGCACACACTATTTAAGGATTTATAAAAGCCAGGCTTGCCAAGCTGCCATGAGGGGCTCAAATGTGTGAGACTTCCAGAGCTTTGTGCATGCAGCATTTTTAAAGCAGCATAAAGATGATACCTGATTTACCAATGGCAAGTCACTGGAGTGTGAATAATAATAATAATAACAACAACAACAACAACACAGACACATACGGCGGTGTCGTGTGTGTCTCTCTGGTGAGAGGTGTCTGTAACACAAAGAACCCCCCCTGACCCCCTCGTACCTCGAGCAGACGGCCGGTCTGCAGGGACCAGAGGAAGATCACGAAGGAGTCCTGAGCTCCGGCACACACCAGCTCCCCGCTGCCATCTACTGCTAAGCAGGAGAACTGTGCCGGCCGTGGCGACGTGAAAGTCCTGAAGTTTCGGTACCTACGGAGAGGCCAGGCATCAGGAACCAAGTGCCAACACTAGTGCTGTGTTCAAGTGTCTCAGAGTGCTGACCTGGGATCATTTTCCACTGTCCCTCACCAAACCTCATCTATTATAAGTTACAAGGCAAAGGTGATCCTGGACCAGCTTTCCTGTCCTATGATGCTTTATGAATACATGGTCACATTTAAATCACCATGTTAACCACCAGCACTGGCCTCACAGTGTCTCTCTCACCTGTGCAGGTACACATGGTCTGTCTCTCTCACCTGTGCAGGTACACATGGTCTGTCTCTCTCACCTGTGCAGGTACATATGGTCTGTCTCTCTCACCTGTGCAGGTCGAAGGCCCTTACGGTGCCATCCAGGGAGGAGCTGATGATGACGAAGCCGCGGGAGGTGAAGGTGACCCCAGTGATGCTGCTGGTGTGTTCCGTGAAGGTTACAAAGCACAGTCCACTGTTAGTGTTCCACACCTTCACCTGAAACACAGGTGAACATCATCTCTCAGTCCTGAGTGAGTGTTTTTGTGTTTCTCCCCAGTTTCCCACGCTGGCCAGCCCCTCCGGCGGGAGCGAGCAAGCACAGTCCATCCCCTCAGGCATGTAACGCCAGCCTCTGATATTAGACATTTAACTAAATGAATCCCACATGATGTGGACGTCCAGCGGGGCCCAGAACACACACTGACAGGCAGAGCGCGGCCCTCACCTTCCCATCATCCCCTCCTGTGGCGATGTACTGTCCGTCAGGAGAGTAGGACAGGGTCGCCATGTTGTTGAAGTGGCCCTGCTGCTTAAAGACGTAGGATTCACTCTGCCACTCCCAGACCAAGAGCTGCCCCAAGCCTGTAACACACACACACATTATAATACACACATACACACGATAATACAAACGTGCACATTATAATACGCGCACACAATAATACACACACACTCACACACACACTAACACACACACTAACACACACACACACACACACACACACACACACACACACACACACACACACACACACACACACACACACACACAGGTAGTACCTGAGCAGCCGAATCCGATCCAATCCCCTGGGCTGTTTATACAGATGGAGGCGATCCTCTGATCTGAGATACTGTGGATAAGAGCATACACAATACAGTCACGAGAGACTGACCCTGGATCAGTCAGTCAGTGTGTGAGAGAATGTGTGTGAGATTCTGAAAGTTGTCAGATGGGTGATCAGGAGGGGGATGTGGGGTGGGAGAGCATTCTGGGATTTGTAGGAAAGAACTGTGGGAGTTGTAGGAATGGTGGGGCGCTCACTGACCTGAGGGAGTGGATAAGGTTAAACTCTGGGAGCTCGTGCAGGTGGAATATTCCGGAAGCAAAGCCCGTCACCAGCACATGTGACTTCTTGTGGAACGCTGCAGCAGTCAGGCTGTTGAAGTCCCCCTCTTTGTTGAAGAAGTGTCTGAACACACCAAAAGGGATGAGGGAATTAAGGGGACACAGTTTTTAAGCTCAGGATATCACCCAGTCAGAGAGTGAGTCAGCAAACTCCCGCGCCCAGTCTCATACAGTATCCACACAGCTACCGTCTTACACATACTAACAAAGACACACAATCCACTTACTAAACCTGCCATTCACTGATGCAGTTAGATGCACTTTGCCCAAGAGCACAACATCAACCCAGGACCAGAACCTGCAGCCTCTGCCTCCAGGCCGAGTTCCCAGACCCATGTGGCACCATACAGACCCTGCGGCCTCTCCCCCCCGCACGCCCCGCGGCCTGTGCTGGTACCTACTTGCCGAGCCGCTTGTACCGGACGGTCTTGGTTCCCTCTGTCTGTCTGTGTCCATCAGGCTTTCCCCGAATTACTTCACCCTGGGGCTCTCCATCCTCTCCTTCCCCTCTCTCCTCCTCTTCTCTCTCCTCTGTCCGTTTCTCTTTCTCCTGGGGGGCACTGTTCTGCTCCCTGGGGGGCCGTCGCACCAAACCGTCCAGCTCCGTGTCACACTCCCACACACACAGCGTGCCATCTTGGCTCACTGTGTACAGCTGAACACACACACACACACTGTTATACACACATACATGCACACAGAGGCGCGCAGACACACGTGCAAACACACACACACACACACACACACACACACACACACACACACACACACTCACACACACACACACACACACACACACACACACACACACACACACACACACACAAAAGAATGCATGGACACATGCATGCAGATGAACTCAGCACAGTTGTACATGCACACAAATGCAATATAAAACATAATATCTGCAAACAATGAAGAACAGAAACTACTCCCCCTGCTGGACAGTCTGTAAAGCACAGAGATAGTGAGAAAGTCTAATAAATATAACAAACTATCAGGCTATCCTCACACCAGTACCATCACTCACATCCAGACTGTCCGGCTCGAAGAAGCAGCCCACGATCTCATCCTTGTGTCCGCCCAGGCAGTAGTACACCAGGTTAGCGAATCGCTCAGATCCAAACACCCAGGTGGTCATATCTTTGCTGCCTACGGCAAAGCACCTGGGGCAGGTAAGAGATCACAGTTATACTCTGAACACACTGCTTTCACCAGGCTTACAGCAGAGAGGTATAAACCTGGCACTATCACTCTGAACTGCACTGCTTTAACCAGGCTTACAGCAGAGAGGTATAAACCTGACACTATCACTCTGAACTGCACTGCTTTCACCAGGCTTACAGAGAGAGGTATAAACCTGGCACTATCACTCTGAACTGCCCTGCTTTCACCAGGCTTACAGCAGAGAGGTATAAACCTGGCACTATCACTCTGAACTGCACTGCTTTCACCAGGCTTACAGCAGAGAGGTATAAACCTGGCACTATCACTCTGAACTGCCCTGCTTTCACCAGGCTTACAGCAGAGAGGTATAAACCTGGCACTATCACTCTGAACTGCACTGCTTTCACCAGGCTTACAGCAGAGAGGTATAAACCTGGCATGTTCACTCTGAACTGCACTGCTTTCACCAGGCTTACAGCAGAGAGGTATAAACCTGGCACTATCACTCTGAACCGCACTGCTTTCACCAGGCTTACAGCAGAGAGGTATAAACCTGGCACTATCACTCTGAACTGCCCTGCTTTCACCAGGCTTACAGCAGAGAGGTATAAACCTGGCACTATCACTCTGAACTGCCCTGCTTTCACCAGGCTTACAGCAGAGAGGTATAAACCTGGCACTATCGCTCTGAACTGCACTGCTTTCACCAGGCTTACAGCAGAGAGGTATAAACCTGGCACTATCGCTCTGAACTGCACTGCTTTCACCAGGCTTACAGCAGAGAGGTATAAACCTGGCACTATCACTCTGAGCTGCACTGCTTTCACCAGGCTTACAGCAGAGAGGTATAAACCTGGCACTATCACTCTGAACTGCACTGCTTTCACCAGGCTTACAGCAGAGAGGTATAAACCTGGCACTATCACTCTGAACTGCACTGCTTTCACCAGGCTTACAGCAGAGAGATGCTTGGCACACAAGGCTACCCTCAGACACTGCACTCACTTGGAGTCGTCGGTCCAGTCGATGCAGGTGGTCTCGTCGTAGGGGCCATGGAAACTCTTGTCCAGAGCGAAGGCATTGAACTCCCGCCTCTTGCCAGGGGCGTGGTACATCAGCGCCACGTTCTCCTTTGTCACCAGGAACTTTCTGCAGGAAGCACAGAGCACACGCATGCACACAGTTAAACACACATTCAGATGGTAAAACATGCCGGCCCAGTATAAATGATTTACAGCATAGTTTGCTTGCTCTCGTGTTTGAGTAAGGTTCATATGTGGAGTGCGTGTGCTACAGACCATGTGATAAGTTAAAGATGTGTGTGAGTATGTGCATGTGTATTAAGAGTGTGTGAGAGCGTGTGAGTGAGTGTGTGAACGTGAGTGAGCATGAGAGTGAGAGTGTGCGTGAACATGTGAGCATGTATGTGAGAGTGAGTGTGAGCATGAGAGTGAGTGTGAGAGAGAATGTGTGTGTAACACACCTGCCATCTGGAGAGAAGCGCACGCTGCTGACGGGTTTGTGGAAGTGAAAGTGATGCAGCACCGCCCTGGTGACCAGACTGACCAACACAGCGGCACCGTCTGAAACACACACACACACACACACACACACACACACACACACACACACACACACACACACACACACATTACAATCCACAATAAACACTGCCCACTGCTTTATGATCTCACACAGTACAAACCACACACTACATTACAGACTGACCAGCATGGCCTTTCAAGCCAAAATACACTCACAAAAATACAGGCACCCTCGTGAGAAGTTTTTTTATGGTCTCTTCGGTCTTACCTTCATCAGCCAGAATGGCTATGTTGCCATCGGGAGAGAGGGCCACGCAGGTGATGTTTTTCGTGGTGGCTATGGGCAGTGTCTCAGATTTGTTGCTGTTGAGTAAAAATAATACACAAATACATTGTCAAGCGAACCTGCAATTCCCAAATCATGCTTCACTCTCCAGTAACGTTCGTTAAAATAACGCTACACTTCTTACACAGGCAGAATTAATTACAGTTTACATGTAATTGTTATGGCGTGTTAGATTCTAACTCTGCGTCGACATATTTCATTACATTTCTGTACAAGGCGGA
Source organism: Albula goreensis (assembly GCA_022829145.1). Taxonomy (NCBI): domain Eukaryota; kingdom Metazoa; phylum Chordata; class Actinopteri; order Albuliformes; family Albulidae; genus Albula; species Albula goreensis. Next base: position 26,204,861 of record CM040761.1, read on the forward strand.
TCCCAGACAATGAAATATCACATTAAGTGAAACTTCAGATGTAGACATACAGCTGGAGGCCGATAAAGAAGGAGCAAGTCCCTGCAGCTAAGGCGCTACAGTCCTTCAGCATTAACTGTACTTACGGGCTACGTGATTGACGATGACTTGAATAGAAATAAAATGTAAAAATGAACACAGCCACAGTGAATAAAATGAATGAACAATGTAAAACTTTGCCACCCTTGTACTCACTTTTTTAGGTCGAAAACAGATATGCGGTTTCCCACGGGGCTGATCACGGAGTCCCCATCCTTTGAGAAACTCAGGTTTCCACGCCGATACACCGCACCCAATAAATTAGAAAACTAGAAAAGACGACTCAAATCACACTTAAGGCAACATCGGACAACTAAGCAGCCAGCTAATTACCCGGCTAAATGACATTATTCTTTACAGATTTTTTTTCGTGCATTGTTCTTATAGCAAATTCTATTAAACACATGTTATTCGGAGCTTCACAAAGGAAGTATATTAACTGCGACTGAATAATTTAACTACTTAATACTCCTCATCTCGAGCACTTGCAGGAAACGTGTAAAGTTTGCTAACGAGCTAACTCGCTACTCGTTAAGGTATTGTAACATGCTAAAAACACAATGTGTACTAAAGTATTCTTACCCTGTAAGCGAACTTCATTGTTGGCAGGAGTATGTCAAGTCTGGAGAATTAAATCATGACAGAAACAATCCAAAATCCAGATAAGTAAATATGTTCAATGACTTGCCACACGCATTTCTACAGCGGCACATGTGAGCACCGTAGTGAGAGAGGATGTTTTTTTCTATCAGAGCATAGATGTCAGATTTACCGTGATAGACAACTAGTGCACCACCTGGCGGGCGGGAGGAAGCGCCACAGGCTTTCTCTCTTCCCAACAATCGAACGATGAGCCAGAGGCTGTTCAATGTGTGACAGGTCTTCTTGCGTCATCAGCGCGGGCGCGCACACACGTACCCTGTCATTATATTTATTTTATGTTTTTCTATGAATGTATATAGGAATGACGAACGTTAATCTCGTGACTTAACTTCAACAATAGGCGGCTGCACTCTGTGACCCTTTGCCACAGGCAATGATACAGTGAAACAGTCACACAAACACAATATTAAAACATAGTTATATTTTCAACTGTATAATGCATACAATACATACTCTTTTTAATTTAAATAATTACAGAATCTGATTACAATCTGAGATGTTTATAATCTTATGCAATAATTTATAAAATAATGCAAAAATATGATAACCATACCAGCCCTCCCACACCCAGATAAACCATGAAAATTTAACTTGTTTTCTATGTAAAATTCACACAAGCTGCTGTTCTTACAATCCCACTAAGGTGAATAATTCACCATTACATAAGAAAAAAATAATGAGATGATGACTTCACCCTTAAATTAGTAACAAGAACATGGCACATTAACCATTAAACAAAAAACGCGAACACATTGGAACACACTGCTCCACACTGAACAGTCACACTGACCCAAATCCACTTTATAAAGCTTCCAGTTTCAGTCCAGCATCACACAAACAATGCACTTTATGACAACTTTTGAAATACACAAGAGAATCAGCTTCTCCCAGTTTACAGACAAAAACACATCAGAACAGCACATCTGTGTGTGCTTTTTTCAGAGTTGCAGATCCAGCTACAGTGAGACCTTAACACTAAACGACACCCCCCCCGCCACCCCTGAAAACTGAGTGTCACATGGGAGGGGAGGGGCTTTATTTCATATTGCATTCTCCCAGCATTACACCAACAGACAGGAGCATTTAATCTCCATTCAGCCATTGCTTGTACGGGTATCATCCAGTCAGGATCTTCCTCAACCCTAAACTTAACTCAGACACTTAACTCAGAGTGGCCAATGAGGAAAACAGGGGAATACAAAATACATTCGCAGACTGGCTGTGCAGGCAGGCTGGGAAGAGGCCACTGAACCAACTGCACCACTGCAGTGCAGAAAAAATGCTCTTTTAATTATCCATACACTCAAACTGTTCTTTTTTGGTAAAACCTTAAAATACAACACAGTGATCTCTGCTTTAGCAAAGTGCAACTCCAGTCTTGGAGGGCGGCAGTGTCTGCAGGTTTAACTCCAGTCCTGGAGGGCCGCAGTGTCTGCAGGTTTAACTCCAGTCCTGGAGGGCCGCAGTGTCTGCAGGTTTAACTCCAGTCCTGGAGGGCCGCAGTGTCTGCAGGCTTAACTCCAGTCCTGGAGGGCCGCAGTGTCTGCAGGTTTAACTCTTGCAGTGGATAGTCTCTGTGTGTGTTTGTCTCACACAGCATGTGTGATGAAGGCGTTTTGGGCGAGATGTCTCTGAGGAGGTTCAAACAAATAAGGCTGGAGGCAGGGTAGCAGCATTGCATTCTGGGACAGGTAAGATATGCTCTCCATGTACAGGGGAAGAGAGAGCCAATTAGGGCCAGGGATATGCAGGCATCTCCAACCACATGGAAAGGGAGAGAGAACCAATGGGAGAGGGATATAAAGGTATAACTCCGCCCACACAGAGAAGCAATGGGAAAAGGAGCCAAAAGGGAGGAGGAACCAGAGATTAGGATTCTGCAGAGTTCAATAAGCACACTATTCTGTAAGAACAGAAAAAACAAATAAAAACAAAGAAAAAAAGAAAGAAAAAGAGGTGGAAAAATACACGAGCAGATGGGCTGTCAGTCAGGCTCTGGCAGGGTCCACGATGGGGCTCTCTGATTGGCCACAGGAGTGCAGCGGGGCTTTCTGATTGGCTGCAGCGCTGAGATGCACTCACCCTGCGCCAGGGTGCAGGCCCCAGTAGGGGCAGGGCACAGGGGTCATGTGACATTAACCTCCAGCAGGTGATCATCCTTCCCAGGCAGCACCAGCACCTGTCGCCCACGGCTGCAGTAGAACACCTGTCCTGTGGAGAAGGGCTCCCGGCGAGGCAGGGGGGGACCGCGGACCGGCTCGCTGCCCCCCAGAGAGAGCACACTGCCACGGCTATGAATGCTAGCACTGTCCTCCATTTGCTCCTCCAGCAGCGAAACACTGTCCCTCTCCAAACAGCCATCTGTGAGGGGGCAGGGGTGTTCATTAGGCTGGTCATTTGGATATCAGTATCTGTGTGCCGCTAACATTTAGCTAGCCAGGTCAGCAAAGCCAGCTTGGTGCAAATAATCACATAAGCTGAAGAGGCTAGCTACCTAGCTAACTAGTAGAGGGGACTAGCTAGCTGACATGCTAGCTACCAGACTTACTAGGACTGGAATAGGTATTTCCAATGACCAACTAGGTAGCCCTATCAGCCAGCCAGCTAACCAGGTAGCTTGGCCAGCTAGGATGGCTAGTTGTATGGACTACATAGCTAGCTAGGTGAACAGGCAGGTATGGGCATAGTCTCACCTGTTTCAGGTTGTATTGTGGGAGTGCTGAAGTGTGGCAGGTACTTGAAGAGTTTGATGGTGGGGAAGGGCAGGTTCCCGGCAAACAGCGGCATCACCTCCATCTGCAGCCTGTGTGTGGTGCCCACAGCCACGGGTATCGACACCAGCCCCGAGCTCCTCCCACACACAGCCCAGTTACTGCTGTCATCCACCACTACAGAGAGAACACACACCATTACACACACACACACACACACACACAGAGCCCAGTTACTGCTGTCATCTACCACTACAGAGAGAATACACACCATTACACTATTACACACACACACACACACACACACACAGAGCTCAGTTACTGCTGTCATCTACCACTATAGAGAGAATACACACCATTACACTATTACACACACACACACACACACAGCCCAGTTACTACTGTTATCTACCACCAGACACTCACCCTCGTACAGCATTTTGGTGATATAGTCGTCACCATTCTCAGTCAGTCCTGTGTCCTCTCTCTCAGCCTCACTCAGCTCTGCCAGACGTGTGATGCAGACCTCCAGCCAACAGAGGGAGCCAGTGTGGCAGTGCTTAGCTCCAGGAGATGGGAGAATTTCTGCTTTCACACTGTACAATGTCTGCACAAAGATGTAAATTAATGAGCAAAATCAGACCGTGTAGCACATGATGGAATTAAATAACTGCAGACACTGCCCCTCCAGGACTGGAGTTAAACCTGCAGACACTGCAGCCCTCCAGGACTGGAGTTAAACCTGCAGACACTGCAGTCCTCCAGGACTGAAGTTAAACCTGCAGACACTGCAGCCTCCAGGACTGGAGTTAAACCTGCAGACACTGCAGTCCTCCAGGACTGGAGTTAAACCTGCAGACACTGCGGTCCTCCAGGACTGGAGTTAAACCTGCAGACACTGCAGTCCTCCAGGACTGGAGTTAAACCTGCAGACACTGTGGTCCTCCAGTACTGAAGTTAAACCTGCAGACACTGCAGTCCTCCAGGACTGAAGTTAAACCTGCAGACACTGCAGCCCTCCAGGACTGGAGTTAAACCTGCAGACACTGCAGTCCTCCAGGACTGGAGTTAAACCTGCAGACACTGTGGTCCTCCAGGACTGGAGTTAAACCTGCAGACACTGTGGTCCTCCAGGACTGGAGTTAAACCTGCAAACACTGCAGCCCTCCAGGACTGGAGTTAAACCTGCAGACACTGCAGTCCTCCAGGACTGGAGTTAAACCTGCAGACACTGCGGCCCTCCAGGACTGGAGTTAAACCTGCAGACACTGCAGGCCTCCAGGACTGGAGTTAAACCTGCAGACACTGTACTGATACTCACAGACAGGCTCTCCAGCTGGAACTCATACAGGTATGGTCTGAAGCTGGAGGCTTCAGCAGTGACCGGGGAGAAGCTGAAGGAGAAGAGGCAGTGTAGACAGGGAGGGGGGAACCGGGAGGGACTCTGCTTCAGCTCCCAACACAGAACAGGCACTGTTGACTGCTCACCAGCTGCAGAGAGACCACACAGCACACTGAACAGATCTGCGTCAAATACTGCACACTGACCACACACAGTATAAACGGTGCAGTGAGGGTGGACAGGTGAGGGGACGGTGGCGTTTAGGTGATTACCTGCCGAGTTTTATCATTGAGGGACTGAAGCTCCAGCGTGGTGCCCTCTCTCTCAGTCAGGCTCAGTTCAGCCAGGTGAAAGTTCATTTCCGACACATTCTGCACACACACCTGGATGTACTTCCTGTGGACAAAGGTCAAATAACAAAAAAGTTCGAATAAAAAAAGGTTTATAACACTTTCTGACCTACTTCCCAGATGTAATTTTTGTTCAGTTCTGCTGTTGTAGCTTCCAGCAATCCGATTCCTTTAATGTTTTTAAAAGATTGCAATAAAAGCCTTTGGAGAATACTTTTCTGAAATAAACAGATAAATAAAGGAATAAAGTTCATACTGGATTTACTCAGTTTTGCTCTCAAGAGAAGTGGGGCTCAGTAACTGGGTCTTTAGCACAGCTCCGGGGGAACACCCCGCTCTGTCCTCTAGCGCTGAGATGACAGGAATGCACAGCGGTGAGCAGTTACCTGTCCCCAGCGGAGAGCAGAGAGTGTTTGGCTGAGAAGGGCACGTGGAAGGTGAGGGTGATGGGTGTGGAGTATATCGACCAGGGGCAGTCTACGGACACCTGTGGACACAGAGACACAATGATAAACACACACACACCTTCAGTGATGCACACATCAGCACACAGCAACATGTAACAGCAGTATGTGTGTGTGTGTGTGTATGCGCACACGCGCTGTGTCTCTCTCACCTTCTGTTCGATGGCGGTCATGGCACAGTCTGAGCGTGTGCAGGGCTTGGCACGGGCGTGGTGGGGCTCTCCATTGGTGAGGCGCTGGATTTGGGGGCGGGGGGGGAGGGCAGGGATGTGAGACAGCACCTCCAGCTGGAACTCTATACTGTGGTACGGGGGGGCCAACGGGAGGGCGATGCTCATCACCCTCTCTGAGCTCTGGATGGAGAGAACACTCTCTCCCACCAGCTCTGCAGAGGGAGGGGACATTCAGGTTCTGACACAAAGATCTGCAATCTAATAGGCTGAAAGCAAGGAAACACCAACATTCCCTCCTGCTGTCTTCCACTCAGGAAGACTCAAAACAGCACCACCCATTGGAGCTAGCACTCCTCCAATGGCCAGTGACCCATTATACTGCCCCCTGATGGCCAGTCAGGGTGACCTTTGACCCTGGCACTGACCTCCAGTGCTGGAGAGGATCTGGGCGGGGCAGGAGGAGGAGTGGAGGAGGACCATGGCATCTGTGTTGCTAAGCTGCAGTGCGTCTCCCTTCTTCACGCTGTAGTGACCCGTTACTACAGCGAACTTCACCTTCTGCTGGAGACCTGCCAGCAGGGTTTCTGGGAAATATGCAATCATGAAGTTCACACTGGGGTGAAAGGTCACAGGGTAAAGGTCACGCATGCACACATACACACACTCAAACTCACTCACACACTCATGTGCACACACACACACTCACGCACGCACACGCTTACACACACTCACACATGCTCATGCACACACACACACACGCGCGCACAAACGCGCACATGCTCAGACACAGACACACACAGAGACACAAGCGCACACACAGACACACACACAGACACAGACACAAGTGCACACGCTCACCTGTGAGAGGCTGAATGGTGAGCTGGGGCTGCTGGGAGAAGGTATGGTACTGCACTGTGGGCCTGATGTGCGGCAGGAGGAACTGCACTCGCCCCACACTGGCACAGAGCTGACGCAGTGTGTATGTGCCCGGCTCCCCACTCTGCGCAACACACACACAGCCCAGCGAGCAGTTACTACAGCAACACACACGTCACAATCCAAAGAGCCGTCACTATGGCAACACACACACGTCACAACCTGTCACGACACACATGCACATCTTTTCAAAAGTAAAACAAAACAATGGTAGCTGTCAGTAAACTCATAATACAGCAATACTAATACAAAGTACTAACACTCTGAACATACTAATAGTACAGTAATAACACTGTAATAACACCATGCACTGGGGCCAGTAGCCTTACGGGGCAGTGAAGACTATGCTGTTGTTGCCAGGCAACAGCTTGACCCCGCTGGTCTTCAGAATCTGGGCCCCATCGTCCACAGTGACGGCAGAAATGCTGTTGCTGGGCGTGTCCAGGGAAGCGGAGCTTCCCCGCCGGCGCAGCAACAAGTGCACGTTCTTGCAAGCCACGCCCGCAGTGTTCAGGGTGTGGTCCGAGGCGCTGCGGTCCAGCACAGCCTGCAGCTGCAGGGCGGGGCCCGGCAGGCGGGGGTCAGGGGAGGGGCCATAGGTGGTCTCCATGGGGAACTGCACTGTCCCTGTGTGATGCTGGGCCTTAGCCCCGCCCCCAGCATTGGTCCTGCCCCCAACTCCACCCCGCTCCAGGCTGAAGTGGACGCTCACAGACAGCTGCTCCAGCTGCACCGGAACGGGCATCAGACTGCACAGCTGCAGCTCCACCTGCAGGGCAGCGCCCACGTGCACCGTGGTAACAGCTGGCCGGAACTGCAGCTCCCGCAGCTGCGCAAACGCAGACATGCTCAGCACCACCTTGTGGCCTGCGGGAAGAACGCACACTGTCAGGAGGCCGCTGAGATGACGCATGGCTCAAGCAGCCAAGCACTCCCCACTGCACAGCTAGCTAACATTCCAGGCGGGAAAAACTGTCTACGCTGGATAGCAGCTACATGGTTAGCACAGTCAGCTACCTCATAACACCAGAGCAGTCTGTCTAACCCAGCATCCTAAAGCCCAACAGTTTTTCTAACCCAGCACCCTACAGCCAGACTCACCCAGCGCTCTACAGCCCAACAGTCTATCTGACCCAGTGCCCCATAGCCCAACAGTCTGACTGACCTAGCACCCTACAGTCTCACCCTGGCTGTCGGATATGTGGTTGGTGTAGGTCAGGATCTCCTGGCAGAAGTGACGCCTCTTGTCCTCCGGCAGGTTGGCATCGCCCGCCAGCAGTGCACTCGTCTGCAGGTAGCTGGTGTGGATCGTCAAGGAAACCAAGAGCCCACTTTGGCAGAATAATGGAGGACAGCAGGGGGCAAGGGAAAGACAGGAGTGTAAGAAAAGAGGAGTGCGGAGAGAGGGACAGGGTGAGAGAAAAGAGCAGTGCGGAGAGAGGGACAGGGTGAGAGAAAAGAGGAGTGCAGAGAGGGGACAGGGTGAGAGGAAAGAGGAGTGCGGAGAGAGGGACAGGGTGTGTATGTGTGAGGATACTCTTTGGTCTGTTGCAGCAGTCTCTGGCACTGAGCGACCTGCGTGCGTGTGTGTGTGACAGGCAGAGCCCAGCCCTCCTGCACATAACAGCTCAGAGCATCCTGCAGGAAGCCCTCAGCCCTGCGGGGGGCGCCCTTTCTCCTGCACAGACATAGAGATTACATTTACAGTACACATAGACCGGAACGCACGCAAGCACACACAAACTTGATCACATGGGCGCGCGCACACACACACACACACACAGGCGCACTCGCACACACACGCACGCGCGTGCACGTACACGCATGCACGCACACACTCTCTCTCTTACATGTAGAACTCTGCCAGGCTCTTTCCCACCAGCCTGGCTGAGCGCAGCCTGCCGATGGCTCGGTACATCTCCATAGCAGCGTGAGTGAGATCCTGAGAGAGGGAGAAGAAAAAGGAGACACTAGACACTGGGTCCTGCATCATTTTATCTTAAACTGTTTTCAAGCAAAAGTAAACAAAAGTAAAGCTGGTTTACTTAGAGCTCCAGCTGGGCAGAAAGGGGGTATAATGAGCCAGCCTGGTTCCAGCTCTAGAGTGGGAAAGGGGGTATAATGAGCCAGCCTGGTTCCAGCTCAACAGTGGGAAAGGGGGTATAATGAGCCAGCCTGGTTCCAGCTCTACAGTAGGAAAGGGGGTATAATGAGCCAGCCTGGTTCCAGCTGTACTGTGGGAAAGGGGGTATAATGAGCCAGCCTGGTTCAGCTCTACAGTGGGAAAGGGGGTATAATGAGCCAGCCTGGTTCCAGCTCTACTGTGGGAAAGGGGGTATAATGAGCCAGTCTGGTTCCAGCTCTGCAGTGGAAAAGGGGGTATAATGAGATTAAAACATATGACTGATTGCTTCAGCTCTCACCAGATAATGTCTCTCGAAAGCTTCCACTGAAGATAAGGCCTCTTTGAGCTTTTTGTAGGGGCTCAGAGGGCTGAAGGCTGGGGAAGAGAAGAGGTCATGAGCGTTATTCTGCCTTTCTTTCCCTGGGGAGAACAGCCTGCCCCCCTCCCCAACAGATCTTTCAGCTGACTAAAGAACAATCACAAGTTCTGTTCTGTCCTCTTAATCCGTTTCTCACTCTGTCTCTGTCTCTGCCCACTGCTTTACTGGCATGAAACAGAGGCAGTAAATATTATCAACATCATACAAGAAGAAAAAAATACTACATATTTACCACATAATCCACATGAAACTCACTGTGGCAGTACTGTTTGTAACAGTGATCCTACAGTAATGGAAACCATTAAATTTCACACACACCATAACTATGAAATTCAGAGACAGATAATTGGATAGCCTCAATTCTCCCTCTCTCAATCCACCTCTTATAAATCTCTCATTCCCTTTGCATTTCTCTCACTCCCTCTCTCCTTTACCTGTTTCAGGTCTCTCAGTGCCCAGGCCAGCCAGCAGGTCCACAGTTCTGTTCAGGTCCTCAGAGTTCGGCCCGTTTTCTGACATCAGCCCACAGAGTGAGCCCAGAGACTTCAGCTGGGGGGGCACAGCACAGAGTCACACCATCTCAGACACAGTGTGAGAGCACAGCACAGAGTCACACCATCTCAGACACAGTGAGAGAGCACAGCACAGAGTCACACCATCTCAGACACAGTGAGAGAGCACAGCACAGAGTCACACCATCTCAGGCACAGTGAGAGAGCACAGCACAGAGTCACACCATCTCAGACACAGTGAGAGAGCACAGCACAGAGTCACACCATCTCAGACACAGTGAGAGAGAACAGCACAGAGTCACACCATCTCAGACACAGTGAGAGAGCACAGCACAGAGTCACACATCTCAGACAGTGTGAGAGCACAGCAGAGTCACACCATCTCAGACACAGTGAGAGAGCACAGCACAGAGTCACACCATCTCAGACACAGTGAGAGAGCACAGCACAGAGTCACACCATCTCAGACACAGTGTGAGAGCACAGCACAGAGTCACACCATCTCAGACACAGTGAGAGAGCACAGCACAGAGCCACACCATCTCAGACACAGTGAGAGAGCACAGCACAGAGTCACACCATCTCAGACACAGTGAGAGAGCACAGCACAGAGTCACACCATCTCAGACACAGTGAGAGAGCACAGCACAGAGTCACACCATCTCAGAGGGGTGTGCCCACAGTGTGAGAGCAGACAGTATTGTGTGAGTAATGCATTAGTACTGCATTAGCGAGTACCTTCTCAGAAGCATAGGCCCACAGCCCCACAGTGTGGGTGCAGTTGGCCTCCAGCTGGGCGCGGTCACAGCACCCCTCGATTCTCTGTAGCACCTCCAGGCAGCTGAGGAACACCCAGCAGTCTAGCGCCCCCTGCAGCACAGACACCTAACAGCAGCATGGGAGAACAGGAATGAGCACACGGGGAACAGGGCAGCCCGATCAGCCCGTACCTGCTCCTCATCGGTGACACGCGCGTATGTGAGGAGGTGGCTCAGGAGGAGGTGTCCAGGTGTGTGAAGTGTGTAGCTGTGCAATAGTACTTCGACCAGGCAAAGTTCCTGCACATGGCAAAGTTCCTGCACATGTGCCTCCAGCAGGCGCAGCTCCTACACGCAGTGTGTGTGCGAGTATGTGTGCACATAGCTGCACAGTCTGCCTCCAGCAGGCGCAGCTCATACACTCCAGCAGGTGCAGCTCCAGTCGTACCTCCAGCAGGCGCAGCTCCTGCACACAATTTGTGCGAGTGTGTGTGTGCGCATAGCTGCGCAGTCGTACCTCCAGCAGGCGCAGCTCCTGCACGCAGTGTGTGTGCGAGTGTGTGTGCACATAGCTGCGCAGTCGTACCTCCAGCAGGTGCAGCTCCTACACGCAGTGTGTGTGCGAGTGTGTGTGCACATAGCTGTGCAGTCGTACCTCCAGCAGGTGCAGCTCCTGCACACAGTGTGTGTGCGAGTGTGTGTGTGCACATAGCTGCGCAGTCGTACCTCCAGCAGGCGCAGCTCCTGCACACAGTTGTGCAGCAGCTCCAGGGCACGCTGGGTCACCTCCCAGGGCCGCTGCAGGAAGACCAGCAGGGTGCACTGGCGGGAGAACAGGTAGCTGCGCAGATCCAGCAGACTGGCCTGCCCCCGCTGGATCTGCTCCCGCTTCTCCATGTCTATGGGTCTGCGCAGACCCAACCCGTTCCAGCTGCGCACCGGCGCACAGAATGAGCCCAGCCAGTTAGCTCCGTCTGCGCAGAGAAACAGACACAAACATCAAAAAACCTCAGGAACTATGAAGAACTATGTTATTATTTTAGGCTTTTTTTTTTAGAATTTTAGGGAATTTTAGGGGTTTTTAGGTTGCTGTTAGGTTGGGGTTAGGTTACTGTTAGGTTGGGGTTAGGTTACTGTTAGGTTGGGGTTAGGTTGGGGTTAGGTTACTGTTAGGTTGGGGTTAGGTTGGGGTTAGGTTAATGTTAGGCTAGGGTTAAACGCCTGGTGTAGTCATATCCAAGACACGCTGTGAAACAGACCATGTGGCCTGCAGCCTGGAGAGAGTCAGATCTCTGTCACACAGGAAGTCACACTGCTGAGCACAGTAAGTGCTGTGTGTTTGTGTGCAGCCAGCCCTGAGCTGCAGCTAGCGCAAGAGTCTCTGCAGGATTCATCCTACCCCTCTCATGAGCCTCAGTGTGAGGAGAGAAGTGTGCACTCCATCCAGTGCCAAGCTACTGACAGCAAGTGTACACTATATCCAGCTCCACAACACAGAGGGGTAGTGTGCACTACATTCAAGATCAAAACTGAAGACAGTACGTGTACACTATGTCTGGCTCCACAGTATAAAGAGGATAAAGAGGAAGTGAAACAGAGAACAGAAATAGGTACAGTACCTCCGGCTCCAAAATTGAGGACGTACTGCGTGAAGAGGGCATCCAGCTCGTCATACTGAACCAGCGCATCTTCAAACTGCTGAAGCATCTCAAACACAAACGCCAGCTCCTCCTGCAAACAGCAGAGTTACATTACACACACACACACACACACAGATAAGGAGACACACACACACACAAACACACACACACCTGCACCATGAAGTAGTCGCAGAAGCTCCAGTCGGGCTCGGTGCGTTTCTCGCGCAGTGTGCGCATGTCGTCCTCGAAGCGGCCCAGGTTCTTAGTGAAGGACATCAGCAGTAGGTCCGCAGCTTTGCCAGGAACACGTCCACGACTCCTGGGCCCGTGGCGAGTCCTTCAACGGGTCCGACAGAACCACACACCTGGGGGAGAGGACAGAACCAAAGCAGACTGTAAGGAATGGTGCAAGGAAAAACCAATACACAAATGGTGAAAGGCTAACATGCAGGGCTGAAATAAAAGATAAAATTAGGAAAGGGAGAAACAAGGGATAGAAACAGACAGAAAGACTGGGAGCACAAGAGAGCACAAGGGACTAGGGCACACTCCTCAGCAGATATTGTGATACCTGCTGTTCCCCCTCAGCCCAGCAGAGGGCACAGGTCAGCTCACCTCTTGCTCTGGTTACTTCACAAATCACTGTGGATCTGTTAGCAATATTAGCCTACCTGTCACTCTGCTTGTTGCAGAAGTCGTTGCGGATCTTGTCCATGATGGAGGTGCGGGGCAAGATGTTGGTCTTGTTCTTCTTCTTGCCGTCGCTCTCCACCAGCACGATGAGCCAGTCGAGCGAGCCGTGCCCCCCGCAGCAGGCTCTGCCACCTCAGCATGTCGTCCTTCACCGAGGCCTTATACAGCTCTGAGTCCTGGGCACAGAGCGCAGAGCACACACGGCTTTATACAGCACTGACCTGGGGTCAGCCAGGGGCGCAGAGCCAGGGCACAGCACTGACCTGGGGTCAGCCAGGGCACGGAGCGCAGAGCACACACGGCTTTATACAGCACTGACCTGGGGTCAGCCAGGGCACGGAGCGCAGAGCACACACGGCTTTATACAGCACTGACCTGGGGTCAGCCAGGGCACCCACTCTATAACACTGACCTGGGGTCATAAAAACGTTTGACACCTGGGGTCAGCCAGGCACTTAAACACTGATTTTGACGAATATTTTGGCATTGGCGAAACCCTCTGAAAATCGCAGCGCTCGAAGTGCGGCTGCTGGCACACTCAGACTGAATCTCTCAGAGCTGAGATACAGTGACAGACCTGTCAGAGCCAATACTTTCAGCTCAAACAAACCACCCGGAAACACTCTCAGACTCTCAATGGACTGGTGGAAATCAGTGCTGACATACTCTTCTAATGTGCACTCTCTCAACAATTTATCAACAAACATTTTTTCTCTCAGGGGACTGCAGTGGTTCTGAAACTGGGTTTTTAAATGAGAGATTGCAGGTTTAAGTCCCACATGTGGCACTGTTCTTGCACCACTGAGCTGGTAGCTATCTGAATAGATAGCTTTGTTAAATACAAAAATACTATATTATTATTACAATAATACTTTGTTTAAAATGTTGAACACAAATAGCTGTTGCTTGCAGGAAGCAGAAGAGAACAGAAGATTTCAGTACTTACAAAACAGCTGGATTCAGTTCTCAAGCGTCACAGTGAATCAATACTCGTATAACAACAGATTGATTCATACTTCACACAGTAGCAGCCGGATTCAGTACTCATGCAGAAGAGTGAATCAGTACTCACACAGCAGCAGCTGTTTCAGTACTCATGCAGAAGAGTGAATCAGTACTCACACAGCAGCAGCTGTTTCAGTACTCATGCAGAAGAGTGAATCAGTACTCACACAGCAGCAGCTGTTTCAGTACTCATGCAGAAGAGTGAATCAGTACTCACACAGCAGCAGCTGTTTCAGTACTCATGCAGAAGAGTGAATCAGTACTCACACAGCAGTCAGTCCAGTATATGTGCAGGAAGGGGAATGTGAGCAGGGATTGGTTTCCTTCTTTGGGCAGCAGGTCCTCTTTAAACTGGACAAAATTGGCCTCCAGGTGAATCATCTTTGATGCACGTCCATAAGATCTGAGGGGTAGCAGAGGGGCAGTCAGTAACTGCATGCACATGTGCTTTGGCACGCACGCACACAAAGGTGAGAGTGCACACGCACACACACACGAAGGTGAGAGTGCACACGTACACACAAGCACACTTCCACTCAAGCCCACAAGAAACACAGGTTTCACACAATGCTTTGGGAAATTTCCTGTCTCTGGGTTTGCCTGATGAGGAGGACGAGAGGTCGAGGCTGAGTGCACTATACCCTCAAACACACTGGGATATGCCTAGCCTGCGTACCTATGGCTACAGCACAGGCCGAATCTGTTACCAGAGGAAACACACAAAGACATGTAACAGCTGAAACAACCCCAATGCAGTTGTTCAAGGGAACAGAGAAGCCATTTATTACCAAATGTAACCCTGAAAGCACTGAGCATAAAGCAAAAATCAATGCTCAATAGAACCAAAAAAACATACAGAAATGAAGTCCATATTCCATATTCATTCATCAGAACAAACAGGATTCCACAGCGGAGTCACAACACTCCAAAGCTGTTTCCTTCCTCCCTCTGATCTGTGCAGCACTGACAGGTAAATCAATATGGCAGGAACCTCACCGATCAGTATTCACTTTACTTCACTGAAATAATGAAGGAAGGAAGGACAGTACTTCAGAGTACTTGGATGAAACCCTAAGCCTGGTGCAACTCAGTTTCCCAGCATGCAGTGTGGGTGACTCTGTTTCCCAGCATGCTCTGTGTGACTCTGTCTACCAGCAATGCAGTGTGTGTGACTCTGTTTCCCAGCATGCCGTGTGGCGGCTCACCTCCTCCACTCCATTGGTTCCCTGGGCAGCTGCTGAGCCAGTGAGCCGTACAGAGACGTGAACAGCGCCTGGTCTCCGGCACCTGGGGGAAAGAGGGGTACAGATAAAGTCAGGCGCAGTCACCCCCAAACCCCCATACTAGTGCCCCATATACTCTCCCACAGCTGCCCAAACAGTCAGATTCAAATCAGTACCACCACCACTCAATGAACGAATCACTCATCATTTCCCCTGATGGGTGATTCATTGTGCTGTTAAAACTACAACATGAGTCTGCGGGGTGAATCATCCTGCCACCATTCTGAGCTTTAAAAACTACAACATGAATCTGTGGGGTGAATCATCCTGCCACCATTCTGAGCTTTAAAAACTACAACATGAGTCTGCGGGGTGAATCATCCTGCCACCATTCTGAGCTTTAGACGGGCTGTCAATGACAGCAACAGGTGAACACAAAGGAGCAGTAGAATGAATGGCCAGATGGCACTAATCAAGGGCGGGGGTTAAATTAATTTTAATCTACTTTTAATCTGTTTCCTCTGCAGGTGTTTGAGTCATATGAAGTTCAGTCATATGAAGTTCATATGAATATAAATGTTATTTTGAGTACATCTGACAGCACAGCGCCAACGACCTCCATTCTGCACTCCATTTGGACAAAACGAGTAGCGAGTTCTGAGAAGAAACTTTAACACTGTAATTTACATTATAGATTACTGAAAAAATACTGCAATGGCACACAGTGAAACAAAGCAAAGGTACAGCTAAACGAGTGTAAACAAAGATTATGGAATCAACTAGTAAGCTCTGGATGACCGACAGCACAAGGGTGAGAAACTATCACGGTCAGTCCAATGCAGACAGGACCCCGAGGTCCGTTCAGTGCACGCTTCGCTGCACGGTCAGTCACAGCACTTTGTTTATCGTTTAATGACCTGTCATGATAAAAGGAGGTTCGGTGGACTCGTCTAACTTGGCACCTAGTTGATTTGAAACTGTCTTACTAGGAATGTGCATTCCAGGTAAAAATACAAAAAAAACAAAGACTGCCCAAGCAGTTAGACAGGTATGTGAATTGCACGATCATCAAAAATACGAACAGTCACAAAGTACCCTGCCCCGTTTGTCTTTCTCTACGGCTGTTTTCGCATTGATGTCGATACTGATAAGTCAGTAAGAGCCGCTTGGCTTTTGGCACCCTCGGGCGGACAGCATGCCTGCGCAACAGCTGCGTCTGCGAGACGCTGAATCTGCTGGGTCTCGAGCCGCAGGCAGCTATGTCATCGTGCCTGTAGCTAAGTATAACCATAAATATGGCTATATACAGACCTTGGATTAACTAAAATATTTCGGACTCCGGCCATGTACATTTAGTTAAGGTCTAACGTAATGTTATCCCATTCTGATATGAAACCGCCGTGTTCATTGGGTGTCAGGTTGATGCAGGCGCCTAGCTGCCCAACTAGCGGACTATTACTCCAGTACTGCTTCACACGCGATCCCGGTCCCTTAGTAGCTGGTCTGCAAACGTCTACTGCACTGCCTCAAGCTTGGAATGCCGGGCTCGCTAGCTAGCTGCTTTGCTGAACTCCACAAAACTGGTGACTGAAATAAATACTCACATGTCACAATCGGTTTGTTTTCCATTGTGTAGATTATTGGTTTCTCCTGCAGGGGCTCCATGGACACGGCATGTCAGGAACAGCCCTCCATGTAAACGTCAATACAATCACTCCCGTTATTACAGCGCTTATGAATGCGGTGCTCTATCGGCACGGAGCTGCTCGGACCCTCCTGTGCATCGCAACTTCCTGTATGTCCTTCACACAATTACAACTTCCTGGAAGCGGGCTCCGCCATAAAGGGACCGCAGCGCAGCAATCCGAATTTTATATCCATCGTCACAAGAACAGGTAGAACCGCCTGCTTGTAGTCGTGGTTGATGGTATATGCAAGCATAAAGAATATTCCCCATCTAAACTTCAAGGGGTTTAGAGTATACTCACCTACTTCTTATTACCATTAAGGTAAGGTACATCACCTGAAAATTGTTCTAGTGTCAATGTAGCACTCATAAAACAAAAAGTACCATCTGGCTGAAAAGTTATGCTGATAACAGCCCACTGGTTCATAGGACGGATAAATGCGTTCATGTTTCCTTTACACACGAGTCAAAAATCAGCGCTATTACCCGTGATTATATGTAGAAATGATACAATTACAGCTGAAGTCTTGCAGACTTTCTCCATTTTATATTTACACAAACCCGGCACACATATTCTGTCTCTCATACATGCAGATCTGATCAGATAAAAAGTGTGACCTGCTGCAGTTTATTCTGCTGTGTTTAATGAGAGCATAACGCAGGTGCCGGGTGAGCCTGCTGTTGTTCTTGCATCCGTTTGGAAGTGAATCCCTGAATGCCACTTTGCCAGGGAGACATACTGCATCCAATGCAAATATGAGTGAATTACAGTGCAAATGAACTTGGCCAAAAAACAGAGCCCAGACAATAAGCAGACCTTCAGTGATTAGAACTGAAGAGGAGCTATGCACTGATTTCTCTTTAGGTAAGAAAAGAGAATGAGGATGTACCTGTCCAGAGAGAGACTCCAGGTGTGGCTCAGCATGGCACAGGCAGTGCCCTCAGGTGCACTCAGACCGCCCTCACCTGCCTCAGCACACACGGACACAGGCTCAAGCTGTGACAGCCATTTTGGTGTTGTGGACAGAGGTGGAAAACAACAGTGCCAGAGAGCAGAAGTACTACCAAGTATTTATTCCACCCATGCACTAAATCAGCTAATGCTAATTAGCACAACTCTTTAGTCAAACAGAAGACTTCATTCATCAAAGAACTTTTACTTTCTGAAGCCAGAATTTTCCACCTCAGTTGTTCGTCAGTTAAACACAAACAGGTAAGGATGGCCACGTGGGTGAATGGAACCTGATGTATATTTCAGGTGTGTGTACTGAAACAGCACTTTACACCTGCGAAGATTCAGGATAAAAGCTTAAGGCAGACACTCAATCTGTTTAACAGGATGATGTTCATGTCTGTCTGTGCATACACACAACCACACACACATACATCTGCATGTAAGCATTTATGCATTATTTAATGTATATGAAATTTATACTTTATATATACACACATGCACATATATACATAAGGTGTGTAATGTAAATGTGACTATGAGTGTGCATGTGTGAGTGCATGTGGGTACCTATGATTAAATTACATTTCCTTATGAACAGAAAGTTCTCATATTGTGAATCACAATTACATTTTTAAATTATTATTATTATTAATTATTATTATTGTTAACAGGCAATTCGTGAAAGAAAGTCTGGTAACAGAGGGCAACATTAAATGAGTCAGACAGATATTCATGGATTTCATTTGTATCGAGCCATCATTTATTGATATTCCAAAAAATATATCTTAACAAAACAAAAAAAAACTACATTGTTAAAGTCAGCTTTTAATAAAAACCTCCAGTGTGATAAAGATGACTGTGCTGCAAATAGTTTTAATTTTGCTTCTACTCTGAGTTGGCCTCCTGAATCTACATCAACTATAGACTGCACAGAATAGAGTGTATTGAAACGGTGGAGCCTCTCAAAGGGACAGAATGATGGGAGATGAAGTCCAAGTCTTAGTTTGACAATCTTTGGACTCCACCTCCCATCAGTCCCTTCTGTGAAATGGTTTGTGGCACTTTGC
This sequence comes from Albula goreensis, assembly GCA_022829145.1. NCBI lineage: Eukaryota > Metazoa > Chordata > Actinopteri > Albuliformes > Albulidae > Albula > Albula goreensis. The sequence goes on from CM040761.1 coordinate 26,223,622, forward strand.
CATTTGAAAGCCAGTCCCTCAAAGGAGGTTGATTGGTAGTGCTGCTGCAGTGTCTTATGGGGTTTGTAGGAAATGGAATCGTAGGCCAAAGTTTTGCTCCCTCCTCACACAATGCAAAGTGCAGTGTAAAACAGAAGTGGTTTAAAATTGAGGGATAAAACTCACAGAAACTCCTCACCCCAAAGTTTCACACTTAGAGAAAATAGATTGATGGGCTTTGGGTGGGGGTGGGGTGAGGAGGAGCAGATAGCACCCCTGCTTGAGTTACAGATGAAAAAAACAAAAGAAAGTTTAATATAAATGAGCGGAGGTCAGAAGGTTTTCAGCGCACCTCGTTTTCTGAGCAGATTCTGGGGGTGCTGCAGCTGCTATACTTTTTAAAATCTTTTTTTCCTGATAAGTTTAAAAAATTATCCACAGTTGCTGCTGTTCACATAAGAAGGGCTTCATAACTGGCCAGTCACATCTCAGGGCCTCTGGGAAACAAACCATAATAAATACAAACTCCGTAATGATAAAGGACATGAAGCAGCGGCAGAAAGATGGCGTCGGGTTGCCAAGCTACAGCCCCGGCTGTTAAAACAGAGACATCACCTTACTGGTAGAAAATGGAGAGAAGCTACACCAATCACAGTGTATGGTAATAACAACTGACACAAGAACACAGACAGTGATTGGTGGATACCTTCTGAATGTACTTCAAGGCTCAATGAGGGCATGAAGGAAGTGGTATCCACCAATCAAAACTGGGTTGGCTGTACTGGTTGTCAGTGTATTCATGTACACTATGACTGGAGGTGCTCTTCTCCATCCTGAGTGGGGGTTGGAGACAATTATCTTTGCCTCTATAGCGACATTCTGTCACCTGCACCTCTCTGCTGTGACCCACTCAGCAGGCTGTCTGCAGTCACACGATAAGCCTGTGACCATAGTAACATGCGACACTGAGCAGAGGTAGATCCGGCGTACCTGCTGTAGGGCTGAATGCTCACCTCCACCTGATATGCAGAATGAGAGGCAGAATGCAAGCATGAATGAATGCATGAAAAATGTACAACAGATGATACCAAAATGCAAGAAAACAATATAAAAAAATCAAACACCCCAGAGCAATGACTGAGCGGACCCATACAGCCCCCTTCTTCTGAGCTGTCAGTCACAGGCTTTTGTGTCCCCCTCCCCTCACCATGTAACTGATGAGGTGACCACTGACTGAGTCAGAGCGGGAGGTCTCTGTCAGACCGCTTCCCCTCTCCATGCTCTACAGACCAGGTGAAAGCAGAAGGGGAAGAAGGATGTGACCTCACGGTTTTTGCATGCTGCTTTGGTCAGAGAGGCAATCCATCTGGAACCTACGAGTCTCTCAGGGAGGGAGGTAGGAGAGGCAGGTATGTGGGACTTACTCATTTTTTTTCTCCAAAAGGAACAGAAATGCAGGGTGTGTCTGAGCTCTGAGCTGGGGGACCTACCCAACCGAGGCGTGGCAAACTCTCCACAGAGCTCCAGCGAAACGGAGTATTCACAGGCTGCCAGACTCTGCCTCCAAGCCTGTCAGCTAATGAATACTCACTGGGATGGGAAGGAGAGGGGTTCACAAGAACTCTTAATTCAGGGACAGGAAGTAATGCAAAAATGTTGTGTCTTTTTATAGATTAATGTCTTTACTTTGAGAACACTAAAGGAAACCAGCACTGGCCCTCACTGCTGGTTTCTCTTAGTGTTCTGTACAAATGTACCACCCCCAGTCCACTCCCCATTTGAACCAACCAATTAAAACAAGCCCTGTACAGGGGAGGGAGGGTTGGGCAGATAAAGAATTGGGCGGAGCAAATTCTCATTGGTGGGCCTAAGAAGTAGGCGGAGCAGGCTATCAGGAATGGGAACAGGACAAGAAGTGGAGGGCCATGAATAGGCCGCCCCCGGAACCTCAAGGTGTCTCCCCGCCCTGTCAAGCCTCTCCCCTGGCCTGTGCTGCTCGCCCAGCTGAGACAGCGCCTCCTACTGGGCCCACAGGGTGGAGCAGCATGGCACAGTCCCCTTCAGGTCTCTTTCTGTTTTGGATCGACATCGTTGTCTTCGTCGTCACCACTGTCACTGTGATTATCATCTTTTTTCATCTCGTTTCGTATTATCCGTAATTCAGCCAGGTCAGCGCTGCTTTTCTTGCCCCTCTGAGAGAATTATTAATATTAATTTTATAAAAAAAAGAGGACAGCGGCCGCAGAATGACCGCAGAGTGACCGTTTGCTGCCTCTAGTCCTGCTTCTTTGATGCCTGGTCGCCATAACTGGAGCCCGTCTTCTTCACCTCGGTAACACCAATGAGCCGTCGCACCGCAAAAGAAGCTGATGGGTAAGAGAGAGGCAGCAAAGAAGAGAGAGAGAGGCTAATTTCTCTTTCAAATTTCTCTGTTTCAGACATAGAGGGGATTTCTAAGACTTTCAATTAGCTACAGAAAGAAAACACACTTACACTCACACACACACACACACACACACGCACACACGCACACGCACGCACACGCGCACACACACACACACACAGGCTCACACATACACACACACACACAGGCTCACACACACACACACACACACTACTGACCTATGATGATGAAGAGGAAGAA
>CM040761.1:26233744-26343744 GCA_022829145.1 Albula goreensis
TGTGAAAGATGCTTGAAGTTGAAATAAATCTTTCTTTTTCACAATGCAACAGACATTGCTATTTAAGGTACTGTATTTATTGCAGTTCCACTTGTGAATTTCAAAGACATGAACATTTCTTTTCGGGAAACATCAGAGGAGGCCAGATGAAGCCGGACACTGAAGCAGATGAAGCCGGACGCTGAAGCTGACGAAGCCGGACGCTGAAGATGAAGCCGAGAGCAGAGCCGGGCGCAGCCTTTCAGAAACACTGCTCTGCAACGCCAGCCCAACAGCCGCTCCCCACACAACTACAGTCAATCAGTCAACACCACCTCACACTCAGGACTGTCACTGAATGTGTCGCGTTACTGAAAAGATTCCCAGCTGCTCTCCACTGAGTAAAGGCTGGGGGTGTGAGGTGCTGCCTGTGTAAACGGAAGGTACATCAGATTAAAGCCTGTAAATGCGCAGGAGCAGAGCAGACACACGCAGCCTGTAAATGTGCAGGAGCAGAGCAGACACTTGCAGCCTGTAAATGCGCAGGAGCAGAGCAGTGTGCTTTCTCAATACATGAAAGCTGAGGGCTGGTTTGTGTGCATTCCAGTCTTTTGTGTGTGCCAGTGTTGGTGGATGTTTACTCTGTGTGTACTCTGTGGGAGCGTGAGAGGACGTACGAGGCCACATATCCTCCTTCCACCTGGAATAGTCACCACCAAGAGCTCCTCTCTTTCTGCGAGAAACTCTGAGTATACGACAGAACCGCAGAACCAACACAAAAACACTCAACACTTGGAGCAGAGTTGATCTGAGGAGAGTGGGTATCTACTGGGGATTAGTGAGGCAGGAATAAACCTGCTTAGAGGAACAGCTGCTTATGGCTCCTTTACCTGCGCCACACAAACAGGTACACAAACAAGCACACCTGCGCCACACAAACAGGTACACAAACAAGCACACCTGCGCCACACAAACAGGTACACATATGCACAAACACACACACAAAGTACAGACCTCTCCACAGCAATATTCAAGCGTTCAGCACTTTCTTTATGAGATATTAAACTCCCTCAACACCCGGGAGTGTCAGAGTGTCAGGCCTGCAGAGCTACATGATCCCAGCCAGCTAAGCGTGGCCCAAACTGGCCCAATCCAGCCTGGTTCTGGCCCAGTTGAGCCCGGCTCCACTGTGGGGACTCACCAGTAGACGTAGTAGGCCAGGGCCATGATGACCAGGGCCCCACAGATCCCAGTGAAGATCATCACACCGCCCTGGTTCAGCATCTTTCCCTTCCCGCTTACGCTCTTCTTAAAAACAGGAAACAGAAGGGTGCCTTTTGCCCGAAGGCGCTAAGAGGAGGTTTGGGGAGAGGAAGAGGAGGGAGAGCCAGAGACCGTCCAGCTGCAAGATTCCAGCCAGTGGCAAGAGGGCCCTAAGCAGAGAGACGGATGAAGAGGACGAGGATGAGGATGGGTAGAGTTCTCTGCTCCTTCAACGCACCAGAAGATGGTGGTGCGCAAGGCGTTGCTCCTGAACCATCACAAACAACAAGCGCCCAACGGAGCTACAAACCCACAGGCCTCTGGGAAATTCCTGAAAGTTTTGGTACCAGGAGGGAAAGGCTCCTCGGTGGAGAAAGGACTAGCGATGCGCGCAGGGCACAGTACCGCGGGAGAGACACGGAACACCAGCAACTCCACTGATCCCAGCTCCACCTCCCTCCCATCCCCCATGGGTCAGATTAGCACCGATTAGCTGCCTAATGGCACCCTGGTTAAGTCTCTTCTCATTTACATCAACAAGAAGAGGGGGTTGGGGGGGCAGGCACTGGCCAGCAACAGCAGGACAGTTTTGGCCACTGTGGAGGTAGGAGCGGGGCCACTCCACACTCCTGTTTGGCTCCTCCAGGTGCCAATCATGAGAAGGCGGGAAAAGAGATTCATGTCCTATACAGAAAACCCAAGAAACAACTGAAGAGGACTTGGACCTGACCAATGGGATGCAGTTACATTTAACACCTGACCAATGGGATGCAGCCAGGCCTCCGGGACTACACTACCACAGAATTAAGACACAGGGCCTCAGCTAATCCATTGTGCTATACGTTCGTGCATCAACATTTAGCAGGATAGAGTCATTTCCATTTAAAGAGCTGAATGTTTAAGCAATTCCAGTTAAGTACGGTGCTTAGGGACACAACAGTAGTGCTCTTCTTGGGAATTGAACCCGTCACCTTGGGGCTATGAGCCCAGCTCCATAATTAAGCAGCCCTGAGGGGCACTGTCGCATGCAGTAAGCTAGCAATTAAGCACAATTCACCATTAAATCCAATGTGTTACTTCCCTCTTTTGTTTCGTATCAGGAACAGTTTTCAAACTTATTTCCCTGGAGTGGTTCCTTGGACCTGTGCTGTCAAATCAGAGTACTCTTGCTTTGCACACATTTTGCTCAGGTCTGTAGTCTGAAGAGGCGACACCAAACTTTCATTTTTCATAACACAAGAGACCTGCACCTGTCCCTACAGTTCTTCGAATGCATTCCTGAGCAAAATGACAAAATGAAACAGGTCTGTAAACAGAAGTACGTAACTCTGATAACTGAACACACTGAGCACAGATGGAATTTAACATTCAGAGCGATATGCAAAGTGATGGAGTATTTCTGATGTCCTCCTTATGAAACAGTCACAACATTCAGTAAGGAGACAGTAAACATCAGGCCTGCATGGTGAGGAGCAGTGAGAGAGTGTCTGACCCCAGCGCTACTCCAGCACCCGCAGGCACACAGCAGAGTCGCCCCTGCTTCACATTTGCTCTTCCAAGAAATCCTGTCTTTGGTTGTGTAAACTGAACACAAGCTCAGAGACAGGAAAACACAGGGCAGGATCACAGGACACAAAACACCCCATCTCTCTTATACTTCCATACACTCTCAAACACAATTACGGCATGGTAATTATCATCATGTTTATATTATTAGTATGTTTAAAAATTTATTAAAACAGCACTGTAATATGTACTGCTTAAAGAATCTCAAGGAGATATGTGTGAGAAAGTGTTTGTTGCGTAAACAGTCTCCTTGCTCTGCGGTCTAATCCCCCCGGTCAGGGGAAGTCAGTGACCTGCCCCTGTGTTTAACCTGGATGTTAAACAGCCCCAGGTATGGCCACAGCAGAGTGCGATTAAGCGCACAGAAGCACATGATGTTCTTTTCACTGCGCTGCAGCATGATTTAGCAGAGCTTACGCACCCCAAACTCAGGTAACTCCCCAACCCCCAACCCCCACCCCTAAAAAAGGAACAGGAGTCACTGAGAGGGAAATAAAAGGCTATTGGCAGAAGTGACCCCACCATAATCGTGCTTAATTCATAACAGAACCTTCCATTTTAAATGCTCCATACACTCAGAGGAACACCACACACACTGGTGAACACAAGTGTGCACACACATACACTGACGCACACTCAGGTTCTCTTAAGGTCAGGGAAGGTCAAAGGTTTAAAACCCTTCAGATCGCTGCCTTTGCAGGAACAGGAGGGAAATGACATCCCTGCTGGTCCGTTTGTGTCACAGCGAATAACTGTGCTGCTTTTGTGTTGAATAGCTGCATGGTATATGCTAACTGTCCATATACATATCTTTGTGATGTGACACTTTCTCATTTTCTTCCTCTTTATCTTACTTGTGAGGAGCAGAGAGTTCCCTTTGGCTTGTCCAGTAGGCTGATGGATGTCAGTAGTATTAACATGAAGTCATTCTTTTGCACACAGAGGAACAGCTATAGCCAAACCCCACACAGAGGAGCAGCTATGGGCAAACCCCACACAGACGAGCAGCTATGGCCAAACCCCACACAGAGGAACAGCTATGAGAAAACCCCACACAGAGGAGCAGCTATGGGCAAACCCCACACAGACAAGCAGCTATGGCCAAACCCCACACAGAGGAGCAGCTCTGGGCAAACCCCACACAGAGGAGCAGCTATAGGCAAACCCCACACAGACGAGCAGCTATAGCCAAACCCCACACAGAGGAGCAGCTATGGCCAAACCCCACACAGACGAGCAGCTATGGCCAAACCCCACACAGAGGAACAGCTATGAGAAAACCCCACACAGAGGAGCAGCTATGGCCAAACCCCACACAGAGGAACAGCTCTGGGCAAACCCCACACAGACGAGCAGCTATGGCCAAACCCCACACAGAGGAGCAGCTATGGCCAAACCCCACACAGAGGAACAGCTATGAGAAAACCCCACACAGAGGAACAGCTATAGCCAAACCCCACACAGAGGAGCAGCTATGGCCAAACCCCACACAGAGGAACAGCTATGAGAAAACCCCACACAGAGGAGCAGCTATGGCCAAACCCCAAACAGAGGAACAGCTATGGCCAAACCCCACACAGAGGAGCAGCTATGGCCAAACCCCACACAGACGAGCAGCTATGGCCAAACCCCACACAGAGGAGCAGCTATAGGCAAACCCCACACAGAGGAGCAGCTATGGCCAAACCCCACACAGACGAGCAGCTATGGCCAAACCCCACACAGACGAGCAGCTATGGCCAAACCCCACACAGAGGAGCAGCTATGGCCAAACCCCACACAGACGAGCAGCTATGGCTATAGAGTGACAGAAAAAGCAGATCACAATGGCAGGTCATCTGACAGCATTAGCCTGGGGGCGAGGGGAAACAGGGGGGTTTGGGTGTCTGTCCAGGGGACCATATGGCTGAGAGGGAGATCCAGATGGCCTCTGTCTGGGTATTGACCACCCTACATCAGATACACTAAGTACAGTCTTTCTCCCGATCACTGTCTGTGCTTTTGCTTTCGGACTCATTATCACTTGCAGGTGATAATTTTCTACTCTAATCACACATAATGCATATATTCCACATTTGAATCTGTATGTCGACCACTCTGTGAAAGTTAGTGAAATTAACGATAAACAAAACAATGGTTTCAGATTCCCTCCCCCCTCCCCCACTGTCAAGGTAAAAAGCTTGCTTTCAAGTTGGCAAAACACAACTTAATGTTCCTTAAAAACAACGGCGATTTAGAACGACTGTTATGACAATATATAACGAACAGGTTTTATATTTTATTCCGATGTAGCTATGCCGAGGTGAAAACCCCGTTTCGGTTCGGCGCGTGCACACATGCAAGCACGTGCAAACGGCTGCCCCGTTCTGTTATCGTCTTCATGGCACGTGCAAGTCGCCGTGCACCATCCCTGACTCGAAACAAAGTTGCGATCCAGCTTTTATAATAAACCGTGAATGATCTCTACCTAGACACGCAGCCAGGTATTTCCCATTGTTTAAACTGGGACATTCACAGATCCGGAAGACAACAGAGAAGTTGTACTGCAGTAACCCCGACCAGGCCAGCACATATGACATGTTCGGCAATTTAGCGTGACAGAGGAGGCAAGCAGCGACATTGCACTCTCACTTCTTTTCAGAACGTGAGCTGTACAACATGCCACAACGCAAACTCTGACTACCATGTTAAACATGCTCCCAACGTAAGATGTAAAGCTGTCGTTGTATTGAATACTTAGCTTAGCTAGCTATCCAAATGACAGTACAACATCAGTCTTGCATGCTGTTCAGACTCGATGTACTGAAGGTAACTAATTATGGAACAGGAAAAGTAGCTTGCCATGTAGCGTGCTTCTATGCCCACTTATCAAACCAGTTATGAGCTAATATTGAGCTAAGACCTCATCCGTGCTACTGGCTAACAAACTAGCCTTGTAGCCATGCGGCTATTGCACCTTGTTGTATCTGAGTGACAAGATAACATTTTCATGAGAGAGAACTATCGCCTTGCTAAATACCTTCTTTTCTGTCGTAGATGTGTGAGTATCGGATCCTGCCCGCTTCGTATATCAGCTCTGTGGATTCCACAACTGCAGAGGAACCGGTCGCGCTACAGACCGGTGACACACAGCTTTGTTGCGAGCTTCTCTTTGTCCCTCAGCGTGATGAGTCCATCCTCTCTGCTTTCTCAACTGTGCAGCAACGAAGCAGCACCAGCGGCTTCAAGGGGCTCTACGCTTCCGGTTCAACTTCTCATACTATACGTCGGGAAACAATTGAGTTTTACAGTTCCCATTGTGATGAGGTTTGGAAGAATGTATTACTCGGGGCATACGTTTTGAATGTCACGGGCACATGAAATTGTTTGCTTAAGCAAATTATAGACATTTTACTGAAGTTGTCGTTGTTACTGATTTGGAGATAGTAAAATAAGTGGTTAGGTAATTGTGTGGGCAGAGAAATGATGAACATGACCTTTTGTGTACTGTTGTAAAAACTATGAAAATTACCAATAGAGTATAGTTAACTGAGCTCTAGTCTAATGAAAAGTTTCTTTTGGTACATAATGTAGTTGTTCACAGACATATATTAAAATGGTACTCTTAACAGAGACTCATCTCAGTTGATAGTGCTTGTTTTCTTCAGATATTTTATACAGCTGAATGTTTACTGAAATAGTTCAGAATCAGTGCCTTTGCTCAATGGTGCAACGGCTGTGCCACACCTGGGAGTCAAACCCCAAACCCCTTCAGTTTCAAACCCAGGATGTGATGTCATAGCTCAGCATGTACAAGTGGACACACAGGAAGTGATGTCAGGCAGCAGAGGCACAGGTAAGACTGCTGCTGTGTCCCAAAAGTGCACTATGCCCTACTTCTAGCTGTTTTTTTGAGTGCGTAGCACATAGTCTGGTTTTTTGTCACATACTATGCACTACATAGTTCAAGTATACGCACTAACAATGGTGGTGATCCAAAGTGTGGTTTGCATGGACACTATTGAAACAGGAAGGGTTGCACTGCCGGCTCCTACATACTATTGTACACTTTCCAAAGACTTCCACACCAAACACTACACAAGTTACCGACACTGGGCCAGTCAGAGTGCACTGTCCATTTGTTTTGTCATGTGGAACATGTTTTTATTTCAATGTTTGGCAGATCACTGAATATGAATCTGCTGATGAAGTGAAATCGGAGTGTGGAAAGTGTAGGAACCTCGCACCGTATGAACTCAATAATTCCTTAAATAAGTCAATAAACATTTGAATTTTATTTTTTGTGCTTTCCCTCCAACAGAAATAATCAGCAAACAGGGCACTACTGCATTAACATCTCATAAGAAAATGCATCACATATCTTTATAAAATGCATGACCTTAAATGTGTTTGGTCAAATATCCATATTGTGACAAAATGTACAATTATGTAGTAAAGAAGTAAAAAAGGCAAAGATTATCCTCATGTAAATATGTTAAATCTATTGTGTGGTGGAATTAAACTTAGTTATATACTGTTGCTAGAAAGTGCTAAGTGTTTATTAGGGCCATCACCAGGATTTCCTTAGCTCTTTTGCCCCCTGGTGGCAAACATTAGTAATTACAGTATGAGCACTGACCATGCAATCTTGGATTGAAACATCAAAGGCCAGCAGGAATTTATCTGAGAGAAAAGTTCATTTGTAAAAAGTTCCAGACTGCTGACTGTTCACCCCAAGGACTGATCCCAAATAGGTAACCTGGGATAACAGGCATCTCAAACCCCAGTCCTGGAGGGCAGCAGTGTCTGCAGGTTTAACTCTCAATCTACAGCCAGTTTGCTCCTCAGAAATGAGGGGTGGAGTCTTAACCAAATCAATAACTCAGATGAGTCACTGAAGTGCTGCATAGCAGAAAGGAGAAGCCGCTGGAGACGGACCCTCTGAGCGGCGTCTGCCTTCCGATGGGTCATTCCTGTTGACAGTGAGCAGCTTGGTTCATTCAGTGGCACTAAAGGAGAGAGGGAGTGCACTCTCCAAAACAAACGGGGGCGGCTCAGAGTACCGGGGGTACAGTGATGAGAGTGCTGCTGAATTACTGGCTGAAGCACAGCTAATAAGGGGAAGAAACGACCCCAACCACGGTGACAGCACGGCATTATGAGGACCAGAGCACTGCTGCAGCAGGGATTTATGGGTAATTTTGCCTGCTGTCTCATAAATGGTTTTAGAGCATATAGTGGCAGGAGCGTTTTTCATTTTGGGGGAAATGAGCTGAATGTGCAGGGTGAGTTTGCCTGCAGTAAGGGCTAAGGCCTGAAGGCACATTAAGACAGCCCTGAGCTGCAGGGTGAGTTTGCCTGCAGTAAGGGCTAAGGCCTGAAGGCACATAAACACAGCCCTGAGCTGCAGGGTGAGTTCGCCTGCAGTAAGGGCTAAGGCCTGAAGGCACATAAACACAGCCCTGAGCTGCAGGGTGAGTTCGCCTGCAGTAAGGGCTAAGGACCTTTTTCCAGCCTCCTTCTAATCGGCTGTGAAAGCAGTTCATGCTGCTGCTGCTGCACTCCCACAGCGGAGCAGATCACATCTGCCATGTCAGTGTCACTCCCAGAGTTCCTCAGACACAGGGCTGCACAGACACAGGCATCCACAGACACAGGGCTCCACAGACACAGTCATCTACAGACACAGGGGCACAGGGCTCCAGAGACACAGTCATCTACAGACACAGGGGCACAGGGATCCACAGACACAGGGCTCCAGAGACACAGTCATCTACAGACACAGGGCTCCAGAGACACAGTCATCTACAGACACAGGGGCACAGGGATCCACAGACACAGGCATCCACAGACACAGGGCTCCAGAGACACAGGGCTCCACAGACACAGGGTTCCAGAGACACAGGGATCCACAGACACAGTCACCTGACTATCTGTAGCAGGGGCATGGCCGCTTGGGCTCAGCTCAGATTCTGATAGGTCGTTTTGTAGAAGTGTGTCAAACTCATCCCTCTCATCGTTCAACCTGACAGCAGACTGTGTCTCATAGTCTATGTTTATGTTCAAATAACCCTGTCTTACAGTTTAACTCACTGTTATAAATTTCACCACCTTCTCCTCAGACCTCAGTGAGCTTATGTATTCTAAAACTTGTATCCTGACTACACACACTGAAACACATTTTCTCTCTCTCTCTCACACACACACACACACACACACACACACACACGCGCACACACACACACAGTTTTTACCAGGCTTCCGGCAGTAGCCTCCGGTCTCACTGTGAAAGACACACAGACACCCCAGTTGGATAGTATAATCATAATTTTCTATTTATTGCATCATAACATACATATTATGTATTATAAATGTGGATTTGTACACTACAATCTTTGTTTTAACATGATATAAAATACTCAGACTAAAAAAACCAAATCACTAAAAACTTTACCAAACAGTCATACACTTTATTTATTTTATATTATTCTCCCATTACGAAAAGAAAATTTAAAAATAAACATCTTCAAAAATAAGAAACTGAAAAGAAAAAACAGCAAAAAAACATAAGAAAACCGAAGAGCCAAGCAAAGACGTGGTCACTGTTTAAACCGCTAAGGGACAGATACAGACACCAAGGTGAGGCTGCAGGGGGCGCTCACGCGCACTTGAGGGGGGGAAGTTCGCTCCATCCCTTACCCGCCACCCCTAAATGGAGCCGCGGGCATTCACAGTTTTACAGCCAGTTTCATGTGCACACGCCTGGGCACACATACAGTCAAGGAGCCCAGCTCGGACACAAAACCAGGGGACAAATACAGGTGGGGGTAAATACAAGCCAGGGCACTTAGCTTTACTCTGCAAGACCGTGATACTAGGGGCAGGGGTGTTTTCCACGATCCCATTTGGTCCACTGATAATCTGAAACATTTCTGAAATATGCAGTCCGGCAGGTGTGAGGGCCAGTGGTCACCAGCACTGTTCCTGATGAGCCGCAGGGCCATGCTGGCCTCTGTTTGCATTTGTTCTGGAACACTGTAATGAAATGCTGCCATTGAATAATTAAGTGCTGAGTGGGCCAGGAACCAGCAAACACTGCGGCACCTCAGGGCCGGGGCCAGGACCAGGGGCCAATTCTGCAGGGCGGGACGGGGCGGGGGGTGTGGGGGTAGTGCGAGGTTGAATGGACGTTATTCTGGGGGTTTGCTCCAATGCCACAGAGCCATACCAGAGCACACTGACCCACATACGCTTTCACCACACTCTGCACAAATTAATACTCGCCATTTACATATTTACATATATTTACAACAGTTTTTTTTTTTAGTCAACGGAAGACCCCTCACACATCTCTCTTGGGGGGAAGCTACACTGGGTCACCAGTGTTCTGGAATGGTTGCCATGGTTTCCTGTGACGGCAAACGCTAGGAGACCTGGGCTGGTTTGGTCACATGACCTTCCCCCTCCCTACCACCTTGTGGTTGCCAGGGTCATTGTTGTATGTTGTTGCATGGATCGTCTTGCCAGAAGATACAAAGTCCACTCACACACCACCTCACACACATTACCGAGTGTGCTCTGGTACAGCTACTCACACACACTACCGAGAGTGCTCTGGTACAGCTACTCACACACGCTACCGAGCGCGCTCTGGTACAGTTACTCACACACGCTACCAAGCGCGCTCTGGTACAGTTACTCACACACGCTACCGAGCGCGCTCTGGTACAGTTACTCACACACGCTACCGAGCGCGCTCTGGTACAGCTACCCGCCAGCATTTCAGGGCTCCTCTGATTGACCACCCTCAATACCCTCAAGAGACGAGCAAAAACGGTCTTTGAGCTTTGGTCTGCCGAAGTGTGCGGCAACTGCTTTTGTAAGGGAATGCTAGAAACTGAACCATGTCCCACTTCAGTACAGTAAAGAGACATCTCATTGATTTCTTCTACCCTGGAGAGAAAAAACAGGGCTCTCTTACCCCCCTCCCCAAACCACCCCCCAACCCCACTTACAGACGACAGACGCACACGCACGTATACATACACACAGCAGGAACAGAGATTAAACAGTTCACAGGTTCATGGAAAGCTGAAGAGTCAGTATGTGTCAGTCAGAGCTGCACTAACCTCTGACTGGTCCTGCACACAGACACACCTCCCCAGACCCCACCCTAAAGACCCAGGGCTCTGTGTCACACCTTCCACATTTGAGATTTTTACTGTAACAAATGAAGAAAAGGCTGTTAAGCTAATGGAATGGAGAGAAGATGACAGGCCTCAGGGGAAGCCTTGTTTGACTGCAATGGATTGTGGGAAATGTATGCCACTGGATGGCTGAGAACTACAGTTGGCTATGATATGGTGGAAGAAAAACTGTAAAATTGTTCACCGTCGACATAGGGCTAGAACTCAGGGAAAACTCACAAGAGCAGCAACGGAAACCAGTCAGTTCAGTAAAACGTGAATATTTTTATTTGTAATTTACATTACTGTAACCAAGCAGCAGCCAGTCGTTTGGCACGTTATCACTGTAATTTGTGTTTCGTTTCAAAAGTTGGCACAGACTCACAGACGGCTTTCCATTGCTCTTCTTTGCACTACACTAGAGACCGATATTCCACACCAACACTCATGTCTCTCTTCCTATGATATGTGCTTTAAAAAAAGATAAAACACAAAATTACTACGAATGAACGGTCAGTATGTTGAATGTGTGTTAATGTATAGGCCAGCTGTCTGATTATCATTGCAAGTGCTTCAATTAAAATGAAATGTCTTTAAAAACAATTATTGCATGACATAAAAGGTATTACAGAAAAAAATTAAAAAACAAACACATCTACAAACCTTTTAAACATTTTAAACTTTGAAATGTTATACTGCTCTCATTTCAAAGTGAACAAAAACAGAATCATGGGAAACATGGGAGTGGATATGTGCAGGACTGTGATTGACACACGCGGTGGCCCCGCCCCTACGCCACCGCGCAGCCGCTGAAACCCACGGATGCACTCAGGCCACAGGCGCGGAACAAACCAGAATAAAGCATAGTGTTGAACACTCATCCACTGATAACAGAGAATTCACCAACAAAAACCCTCAAACTGCCAATTCCTCGTTCCTTTTCATTGCATTTCAACTTTTTTGCACAAAGCGCAGAGAGGAAAGGGCTAGTTTTACCATATATCTGTGTTCGAATTTCACACTGGAGGTGGGCGTACCAAGGTCATGCCAGGGACTGGTTTTGAATTTTTTAGTTCAAAGGGACCACAGTGTGACCAAAACCAGACCAATAACGTCCCAGGGCTTAACAAAGACCAATCAGAAGCTTAAGAACTTCAGCCTTGAGATCAATTATTCTAAAAGCTACTGACCAATCATAAATGTTAACCTTTTAACCCAGGGCAGGGGACAGCCAAGGATTGTGGGTATTTAGCAATGAAGGAGGCGTCTGGAGAGATTTGGTGCGTGGGGAATCATGGGAAATGTGTGTGTGTGTGTGTGCAGGACATGTTAGAGGGGTTACAGGAGCTGAAAGAGGGAGTGAGAGAGTGGGGGAGGGAGAGAAAGAGAGACAGAATCCTCCCCCCCACTGTCCTCCGTTGGTACCCTGCTGAGCTCGGCTCATGGAGATGTTGTGCTCTGTTTCTAAGGCAATGTCACATTACAGGTCAAAATGTACAACACCTATACATTGTGCGGTTGTGTGTTGGGGGATTAGGGAGGGGGGAGGGGAGGCGTTGGGCGCGAGGATGGGGGCCGCGGGGGAACGGGGAATGGGGAGCGGGGAGCTCTATAGCACGGTGGCCTCCACTACGATGGCGGGGTCCTCGATGTCAGCTTTGCTCTGGATCATTCGCAGTTCCAGCTGCGCCGGGCTGGGCCTTCTGCCTGGACCAGCCATGTCTGACACACAGAGGGAAGGGTTACAGTACCACACACACACTCACTCACACTCACACTCACACACACTCACTCACACTCACACTCACTCACTCACTCACCACTCACTCAGTCACTCACTCACTCACACACACACACACACACACACACACACTCACTCACTCACTCACTCACAAACACACACATACACACATACACACTCACACTCACACAAACACACACACACTCACACACATTCACACACACACACACTCTCTCTCACACACACACACATGCTCTCACACATTTGTCTCTTACCGTGGGCATAGGATATAGTCCTCTGTATAACATGGTGCATGACAGAGAAGGTCTTCTCACAGGCCGACTGAGACACAGAGAACAAGACGGCGAGAGAGAACATCAGTGCTGTAGAGCCTCAGAGATGTGAACTCATTAATTGCAGATTCTGTAACTTTGAAAGTGAATACGATCATGTTTCATAGAAACTGCGGAACCATATTATGGGGGTGAAAGCTCAGTGTTTCTGAGTGCAGGGTCAGTGTTTAGGGGTGCAGGCTTCATGTTTTGGGGTGCACACTGTATTTTAGGGTGCAGGGTCAGTGTTTTGGGGTGCAGGCTCAGGGCAGGGCTGTACCTTCAGATCGTTGGGGTGGTAGTGTGTCCAGGCCAGCATCATAGCCGCAAAGAGGTCCCCCGTCCCCACAAACACCGCGTCCACCTTGGGGATCTCCATCCTGATCCGCTGGGTCAACCGGGTCCCATCTGGCTTGACTGCAGGAGAAACACAAACATACCAGGTCTACAGCATGGAACCACTACTCCAAAAACCAAGGAGGCAGTTACACAAACACACTTACGAGGTGAGGTGTGACTGATGCTCAACAAAAACACGTCTACTTCAAGAAATGTGAAACAGCGAATTGAAGACACGCGGTTTCAAAGTTTCAGGGGTTGTTTATGCTTGCCCATTGGTCAATGTATTCCACATTGTTCACACACGCGCATTGTGGTTCCACTTACATAAGCCCAGTCTCGTTATTCAATAGCCACACCTCGTACACACTCTCACACTCTCTGACACACACACACACACACACAAACACATATATATACACTCTCTCTCACTCTCTAACACACACACACACATGCACACACACACCTGTCCTCTGGCTCCCCAGGGCCACGAGGAAACGGTCCCCCAGTCGGGACGGCAGGTCAGAGCTGGTCATCACCACTGTGTCGGGGCCCATGTTGTGTAGGAGGTCCATCACCTGCACAGGTGACATATTGACAGGCAGGCAGGTGTGCCGTTACTGAAGGGGTTTAGTGTAGGTGTGAGAGTAGTTTAGGGGTGTAGTGCAGGTGTGAGTGTAGTATGGGGGTGTAGTGTAGGTGTGAGTGTAGTGTAGGGGTATAGTGCAGGTGTGAGTGTAGTGTAGGGGTGTAGTGTAGGAGTATAGTGCAGGTGTGAGTGTAGTGTAGGGGTGTAGTGCAGGTGTGAGTGTAGTGTAGGGGTGTAGTGTAGGAGTATAGTGCAGGTGTGAGTGTAGTGTAGGGGTGTAGTGCAGATGTGAGTGTAGTGTAGGGGTGTAGTGTAGGTGTGAGTGTAGTGTAGGGGTGTAGTGTAGGTATGAGTGTAGTGTAGGGGTGTAGTGTAGGTGTGAGTGTAGTGTAGGAGTGCTTGTTTTGTATCTCACCTCCACAGCATCCTTCTCTGTGCTGACATTCTTCCCTGTGAGCAGCCTGCAGCATAAACACAATTACACCTCATTACCCACAATGGACCCACACAAAGCAGAATTTCTAATGCACACAAGCAAGTGATACGCTCACACACATATGCTGATGTGTTCACATATGTACGTATACAGTGTTTTGTGCTTTAACATGAGGAAACTTCTGACGAATGTTCCCAGCACTTGAGCAGTTTCCCAAAGTGCTTTACCCTTTGAGTCAAAGGGACGCTGTGGAGTCAGCCTTGGAGCATAACTGAGTCTTGCTATTAAATGCTTTAATCTGGAACATTCCTATATGTGTCTGTCATGAGCCTCCGTGGTGATTTGGTGCCATGCGCCATGTTGTGGGGGTGTGTCCTGCTCGCCCGCTCTGTCACTCACTCTGCCTCGAACTGGTTGGGAGTGATGATGTCAGCCACTGGCACCACCTTGTTCTTGTAGACGGGATGGAGGTTCTCTGGAACATACTGCAGACACAGGGCAGAGCAGCACTGAGCACGCTCAGCTGAGAGCACACCACCCCAGAGCGGCACTGAGCACGCTCAGCTGAGAGCACACCACCCCAGAGCAGCACTGAGCACGCTCAGCTGAGAGCACACCACCCCAGAGCAGCACTGAGCACGCTCAGCTCTGAACACACCACCCCAGAGGAGCACTGAGCACGCTCAGCTGAGCGCACATCACCCCAGAGCGGCACTGAGCACGCTCAGCTGAGAGCACACCACCCCAGACAGCACTGAGCATGCTCAGCTGAGAGCACACCACCCCAGAGCGGCACTGAGCATGCTCAGCTGAGCGCACACCACCCCAGAGCAGCACTAAGCACGCTCAGCTCTGAACACACCACCCCAGAGCGGCACTGAGCACGCTCAGCTCTGAACACACCACCCCAGAGCGGCACTGAGCACGCTCAGCTGAGAGCACACCACCCCAGAGCGGCACTGAGCACGCTCAGCTGAGAGCACACCACCCCAGAGCGGCACTGAGCCCGCTCAGCACACACCACCCAGAGCAGCACTGAGCACGCCAGCTGAGAGCACACCACCCCAGAGCAGCACTGAGCTCAGCTGAGAGCACACCACCCCAGAGCAGCACTGCACGCCAGCTGAGCACACCACCCCAGAGCGGCACTGCTGCTGAGAGCAGCACTGAGCACGCCAACTGGGAGCACACCACCCCAGAGCGGCACTGAGCACGCTCAGCTGGCACACCACCCCAGAGCAGCACTGAGCACGCTCAGCTGAGAGCACACCACCCCAGAGCAGCACTGAGCACGCTCAGCTGAGCGTACACCACCCCAGAGCAGCACTGGGCAGCTGAGAGCACACCACCCCAGAGCAGCACTGAGCACGCTCAGCTGAGAGCACACCACCCCAGAGCAGCACTGAGCACGCTCAGCTGGGAGCACACCACCCCAGAGCAGCACTGAGCATGCTCAGCTGAGAGCACACCACCCCAGAGCAGCACTGAGCACGGTCAGCTGAGAGCACACCACCCCAGAGCAGCACTGGCACGCTCAGCTGAGAGCACACCACCCCAGAGCAGCACTGGGCACGCTCAGCTGAGAGCACACCACCCCAGAGCAGCACTGAGCACGCTCAGCTCTGAACACACCACCCCAGAGCAGCACTGAGCACGCTCAGCTCTGAACACACCCATTTGCACACCACCCCAGACAGCATGACACCGGCACACTCAGGCCAGAGAGGGAACACACAGCAAAGCCACAGAGAGGGGAAAACAGGAGCCGCAGCACAGGGAGAGAGGACGAGGAGGGGAGCAGAGGGAGGAGACAGACAGACGGACACTTACCATAGAGCCATGGTCCCCCAGCACTGGATCACAAACTGAGGAAGAGAAGAACACCTCATTCAGCAGCTGAGCACACACACACACACACACACACACAGTCACACTCACACAATGCACACAAACACTCACACACACTCACATACAGACAGTCACATGCATGCACACACTCACGCACACTTCTCTTTATGACCAAACATTTGGGTAGATGTCATTCAAACTCTGGTCCGACAGCTGAGTGGTGGGTGTAAGGGTGTAAGGTCACAGGTCAAAGGTCAGGCAGGGACGCACCATACACAAGGTTGGGATTGGCCCTCTTCAGCTCCTGAACTATGTCCACCACCATCTCCAGGAAGGACGTGTCTCTGGTGTACCCTGTGGGGAGAGGAGGATTCTGGGTAAAAATAATGACAAAAACCCCAACAACACCAGAGCAGATGAACAAAAATGAGAACCAAACAGTACATAAATACAACCATTAGGACAGGATTTAGGGCTAACATTTGTCTAACTTTTCATAATTTTACTAAAATATTTTTTTGATTAAAAAAAAAACTGACTAAAAACAGTCACCATGGTTAGCTGGCTAGCTTCCTGATCCTAGTTTGGGAAATACCCCCTGGAGCTCATTCCACAGTTTATTATTTTTTAATTCCTTTTTCCATAATCTAATTATGGAAGGGAGGGGGGACTGATGTGGGCTGATGTTGATTTTAAAAAATTAACAGCATGTTTGACAAACATCCTCTAGAGGGCAGCATTACCTTGTCCATTCCTTTTTTTCAAGTATTTAGAACAAACAGAACCTCACTCAAACTCAGAGGAACAGACAGTTAAATAAGTTTGACGACTCCTTAATACACAGGTTAAAATATTTACGACTGTGATGCCCTTTTATAATGCTCCATCCTGAGAATGTTCTAGAGGGACTGGACCACTGATCAGGTTGCCTTCCCCCAGTGACATCATGTGTAGGTGGAGTCCCATGGTTCAGGGTTCCAGAGTGGAGGACTCCACACACACTGTGACATCATGTTCGTGTGGGCTGCTGGGTGGCTCTTCTGGTGAAGTAGCTTAAGAGCAGCAGTGCCCGGCTGGGGAATTAAACTCGCAACCTCAGAGTGGGTGCACATCCTACACATGCAGTGGACATCTCTGATGCAATGACTACGCAGCCCAGCTGGGGAACTGCAGTGTCTGCGCAGCTCAGGTGGGGGACAGCAGTGTCTGCACAGCCCAGCTGGGGAACTGCAGTGTCTGCACAGCTCAGGTGGGGGACAGCAGTGTCTGCACAGCCCAGCTGGGGAACTGCAGTGTCTGCACAGCTCAGGTGGGGGACAGCAGTGTCTGCACAGCCCAGCTGGGGAACTGCAGTGTCTGCGCAGCTCAGGTGGGGGACAGCAGTGTCTGTGCAGCTCAGGTGGGGGACAGCAGTGTCTGTGCAGCTCAGGTGGGGGACAGCAGTGTCTGCACAGCTCAGGTGGGGAACTGCAGTGTCTGCGCAGCTCAGGTGGGGGACAGCAGTGTCTGCACAGCTCAGGTGGGGAACTGCAGTGTCTGTGCAGCTCAGCTGGGGAACTGTAGTGTCTGCGCAGCTCAGGTGGGGGACAGCAGTGTCTGCACAGCCCAGCTGGGGAACTGCAGTGTCTGCGCAGCTCAGGTGGGGGACAGCAGTGTCTGCACAGCGCAGCTGGGGAACTGCAGTGTCTGCACAGCTCAGGTGGGGACAGCAGATTGCTGCACATCAGTGTCAGGTCTTAGTCAAGTTTTCCCCTTAATACAGTCATCATTAGCTGACAGCAAATCACCTATGGGAAATGTGCGATCCAGTCAAAGCGTACTAACTATGGCAGATCTACACTTTGGAACCCCCTCCCTCAGAAGGCCTGCCAGTGGGACCAGCCAGGTGTGATCTCTCCGACAGGGGGGGTGTACCCATCTCTATGGCGATGGGGCTGCGGGGGTGTGTGTACCCATCTCTATGGCGATGGGGCTGGGGGTTTGGATCTGGGGGGCCACTCTGCTGACTCTGCTACATTGAGCACAGGTGAGAGAGGGCTGTGATAAGGATAGAAGTGCTGACAGCACACTTCACTATCTCTCAGTGTGAGTGTGTGCGTGTGTGAGTGAGTGTGAGCACAGGAGCGTGTGTCTGTGCTCTTCTTCCTGTCCATGTGTATATGTGTGTGCTTTCTGTATTTTTGTGTCTGAGTGACATAACACGTACACTCACATTCACACACACACACACACACACACACACACATGCACACACACACACAGGTGTCACATTCTCAGACACACACTGAATCTACATACATAAAAAAATAACTGTGTGATTATTAACTACTTATCCAAATATGAACACAGGGGTAACTACTGATAACACTATTACAGGCTCATTATATCGATATTATACAGCAATTAAGTAATTAACAGGGCCTGTATCAAACTACAGTAAAAGCAGCTGTAGCCCTTATCACACGATGGTGAGGCGCATTGCCATCCCATAACTAGTACTGATAACGACACGCAGCAGCGGCAGTAAAGTGTGTAGCTGCAGTGACAGGGCAGCGGCAGTAAAGCGTGTAGCTGCAGTGACGGGGCAGCGGCAGTAAAGCGTGTAGCTGCAGTGACAGGGCAGCGGCATTAAAGCCTGTAGCTGCAGTGACATAGGGATAGTAGGGATTAGTAGGTGTTAGTAGGGATACTGGCAGTGTTAGCACAAGTAGTTGCGGCGTTAGTAGCGGTAGTGGCGGTGTTAGTAGGGATACTGGCGGTGTTAGCAGTGGTAGTGGCGGTGTTAGCAGCGGTAGTGGCGGTGTTAGCAGCGGTAGTGGCGGTGTTAGTAGGGATACTGGCGGTGTTAGCAGTGGTAGTGGCGGTGTTAGCAGCGGTAGTGGCAGTGTTAGTAGGCGGTGTTAGCAGTGGTAGTGGCGGTGTTAGCAGCGGTAGTGGCAGTGTTAGTAGGATACTGGCAGTGTTAGCAGTGGTAGTGGCGGTGTTAGCAGCGGTGGCAGTGTTAGTAGGATACTGGCGGTGTTACAGTGGCAGGTGTTAGCAGTGGTAGTGGCAGTGTTAGTAGGGATACTGGTGGTGTTAGCAGTGGTAGTGGCGGTGTTAGCAGCGGTAGTGGCAGTGTTAGTAGGGATACTGGCGGGTGTTAGCAGTGGTAGTGGCGGTGTTAGCAGCGGTAGTGGCAGTGTTCGTAGGGATACTGGCGGTGTTAGCAGTGGTAGTGGCGGTGTTAGCAGCGGTAGTGGCAGTGTTAGTAGGGATACTAGCGGTGTTAGCAGCGGTAGTGGCGGTGTTAGTAGGGATACTGGCGGTGTTAGCAGCGGTAGTGGCGGTGTTAGCAGCGGTGGCTGCTTGTATTAGGAGCTGAGGCTGTGGACAGAGTAGACCCTCATTCATCTGGAAGTGGTACTGATCTCAGATCAGTCTTGCTTTTGAGCTCATCATGAGTAAGGATTGGGTACAGATGGAGAAAAGCTGGTCCTGAATCAGTGCACTACTTCTCCTGAATATGGGCCCTGAGCAGAGAGCAGGTGTAGACAGATCTGGGTTTGTTTGTTCTTTAAATTTGGGTCACTGAACCTGAAGGGTGCAGGCAGGGCCGCTTTTCAAACCCTGCCCCTCCACCAACCCTGAAACCCACAGCACATGTAAGAGCCAAAGGCTTTTTCCTCAGGAATCTGACTGGTTGTGAAAACGGTCTCTCAGTCAGTTAAACTGGCTCTATCGCCCCAATTGCTGCAAGGGAAAGAGTGGGCGGAAGTATTCCAGAGATCTTGTGTCTGATTGGAGGGGAGCGCAGGGTGGTGAGAGGCAGATTAGAGTTAGCAGCGAGGTGGGAGGGTGGGGGGGGTAGGAGAGAGGGAGAGAGAGAAAGAAGGAGAGGGAACAGGAAAGGACAGAAGGTCTCTGAGGGAGAGGGAGGGAAAGGGAGAGATAAGGACTGGAGCCGATTCGCATGCGGCTCCCTCTCTCCCTCCGTCTCTCTCTCTGCTGTCCCCATCCTCTCCCTTATTCCCCATGTCTCTTCCCCTCTTGCTCTCCTCTCTTTGCCCTCCCGTTTTTCTCAGTGATTTACTGAATGCTTCTCCCTCCCTCTCCACACCGGTCTCTCTCTCCTCTCAGAGCTCTCTGTCTCCTCCGCATTCTCTGTTCTCTCTCCCTTTTCTTCCTCTGTCACTCTCAGTTGTTCTCAAGGTGAGAGTGAAGGAGAGGTAATCTGTCACAGCCTTTTCCCTCTCACAGCGTCTCACTCTCACAACATCTCACTCTCACATCATCTCACTCTCACAATGTCTCACTCTCACAGCCTTTCCCTCTCACAGCATCTCACTCTCACAGTGTCTCACCCTCACAGAGTCTCACTCTCACAGAGTCTCACTCTCACAGAGTCTCACTCTCACAACATCTCACTCTCACAGTGTCTCACTCTCACAGCGTCTCAGCCTCAGCCTCACAGTGTCTCACTCTCACAGAGTCTCACTCTCACAGCATCTCACTCTCACATAGTCACCCCTCTCTGTGATGTATGGATTGGGGTGACGCCCCTCTCTGTGATGTGGGATTGGGGTGGCGCCCCTCTCTGTGATGTGTGGATTGGGGCGACGCCCCTCTCTGTGATGTGGGGATTGGGGTCTCTGTGATGTGGGATTGGGGCGCCCCTCTCTGTGATGTGGGGATTGGGGTGACGCCCCTCTCTGTGATGTGTGGATTGGGGTGACGCCCCTCTCTGTGATGTGGGGAGGGGGCGGCCCCTCTCTGTGATGTGGGGAGTGGGGCGGCGCCCCTCTCTCCCTCTCACAGCTTGGAGCCAGGTGTGGAGGAGGACTCACCTGTCAGCACGTAGTCGTAGTGATTGACGTTGTTGAGCTTGATACCCTCGTACAGCACATGCAGCTCGTCCGCCGTCAGCACCTGGCCCTTCCAGTGCGCGTAACCTGGCAGATGGGAGGGGTCAGAGGTCAAAGGGACAGTCCAGCACAGATATTCAGTTCTGTTTCTTTAACACACATAATTCCACCAATGAAATTAAATAATGCAAGGGGGGGCATGGTCAAAGATGGAGCATGGTGCAGGGAGGAGGCACGGAGCTCACAGCCTGGCGTTAAACAGCAGAGGAGCTGGGAGTCATGCTCTAGTTTCTTAGAACTGATGCATTATGGGAGATGACATGAGTAATCAGAAATAAAAGCGTGTCCACAGGACTAACTGGATTACACAAGGCACTGACAAAAACAACATTTGCACACACACACACACACATGTGTGCAAACACACGCACACACATGCGCAGGCACACGCATGTACACACGCACACACGACGGTGTTTCATTTGCATTTTTGTCACACAGGAGCTGCTGACGTACTGCCCCATTTCCAGGTTCAGCCTCACAGGCAACAGCATGCAGGCAACTGAACATTAAAATCACACAGTAACTCTGCTGGGTCTGATCATTAAAATCACACAGTAACTCTGCTGGGTCTGATCATTAAAATCACACAGTAACTCTGCTGGGTCTGATCATTAAAATCACACAGTAACTCTGCTGGGTCTGATCATTAAAATCACACAGTAACTCTGCTGGGTCTGATCATTAAAATCACACAGTAACTCTGCTGGGTCTGATCATTAAAATCACACAGTAACTCTGCTGGGTCTGATCATTAAAATCACACAGTAACTCTGCTGGGTCTGATCATTAAAATCACACAGTAACTCTGCTGGGTCTGATCATTAAAATCACACAGTAACTCTGCTGGGTCTGATCATTAAAATCACACAGTAACTCTGGGTCTGATCATTAAAATCACACAGTAACTCTGCTGGGTCTGATCATTAAAATCACACAGTAACTCTGCTGGGTCTGAACATTAAAATCACACAGTAACTCTGCTGGGTCTGATCATTAAAATCACACAGTAACTCTGCTGGGTCTGAACATTAAAATCACACAGTAACTCTGCTGGGTCTGATCATTAAAATCACACAGTAACTCTGCTGGGTCTGATCATTAAAATCACACAGTAACTCTGCTGGGTCTGATCATTAAAATCACACAGTAACTCTGCTGGGTCTGATCATTAAAATCACACAGTAACTCTGCTGGGTCTGATCATTAAAATCACACAGTAACTCTGCTGGGTCTGATCATTAAAATCACACAGTAACTCTGCTGGGTCTGATCATTAAAATCACACAGTAACTATGCTGGGTCTGATCATTAAAATCACACAGTAAACTCTGCTGGGTCTGATCATTAAAATCACACAGTAACTCTGCTGGGTCTGATCATTAAAATCACACAGTAACTCTGCTGGGTCTGAACATTAAAATCACACAGTAACTCTGCTGGGTCTGATCATTAAAATCACACAGTAACTCTGCTGGGTCTGATCATTAAAATCACACAGTAACTCTGCTGGGTCTGATCATTAAAATCACACAGTAACTCTGCTGGGTCTGAACATTAAAATCACACAGTAACTCTGCTGGGTCTGAACATTAAAATCACACAGTAACTCTGCTGGGTCTGATCATTAAAATCACACAGTAACTCTGCTGGGTCTGATCATTAAAATCACACAGTAACTCTGCTGGGTCTGATCATTAAAATCACACAGTAACTCTGCTGGGTCTGATCATTAAAATCACACAGTAACTCTGCTGGGTCTGAACATTAAAATCACACAGTAACTCTGCTGGGTCTGATCATTAAAATCACACAGTAACTCTGCTGGGTCTGAACATTAAAATCACACAGTAACTCTGCTGGGTCTGATCATTAAAATCACACAGTAACTCTGCTGGGTCTGATCATTAAAATCACACAGTAACTCTGCTGGGTCTGATCATTAAAATCACACAGTAACTCTGCTGGGTCTGATCATTAAAATCACACAGTAACTCTGCTGGGTCTGAACATTAAAATCACACAGTAACTCTGCTGGGTCTGATCATTAAAATCACACAGTAACTCTGCTGGGTGAGTAATGAGTCAGGACTGTGAACAGGAAAGTGAAGCAACAATAAATGTACATGTCAAGAGCAGCCTGTTAGTAAAATATACCAGTACCTCAACTTAATTATGGTAATTTCAGCTTTAATTGATGCTGATGACTGTTTGTATTAATTGATTGGGATTGACTAGCTGTTCAATTCAGAAAGCTGCTCTGAGCCAGAGGAAAGGCAGTGGAGACACTGAATTTGGCAGACACACACACACACACACACACAGCGCACTTTCCCTCCTCCAGGGGACTGTAAACAGAGAACTGGGTGTTTGAATCCAAACATCTGGATCAAACCTAATCCATCAGGAGCAGGCTGTTGAAAGAGCAGGACCTGGTGCTGCCCCAAGAGGCAGAGCTGTACTCTGTGCAGCTGAGCAAGACTAACCCAGAGGATCAGCAGGGCTCTCTGAGCTCCAGAGACAGGGAAAAGGCCCACAGAAGCCCCCAGCCACGATGACAGGCCCACCCAGCACGGAGAGCTGTCAGCCCCCCACAACCTTTCACCCCCCCTGAGGAGAAACTCTGTGAGGCTGCAGGGGCACCACCATTCCGTCAGTGGCTGCCGTTGTTGCCGCTGGAAGTGTGATGTCACAATCCAGGTGAGTCACCAGGCCAATCACATGGTATGGCACCCGTTGCCTAGTAACACGACAAAAGGAGGCCTGAGGGCCAGGAGCTGTGGAGAGTCACCCTTCTTCTGTGTGTGCGTGTGTGTGAGAGAGAGGGAGAGGCGAAGCTCCATGTGTATGTGCATGCCAGTATATGTGTGTGTGTGTGTGTGTGTGTGTGTGTGTGCGTATGTGCCTTTGTGCACGTGCAGGCTAGAGAGATTGCCTCAGTAATCATTCTGTGTGTGTGTGTGTGTGTGTGTGTGTGTGTGTGTGTGTGTGTGTGTGTGTGTGTACGCGTATGTGCCTTTGTGCACGTGCAGGCTAGAGAGATTGCCTCAGTAATCATTCTGTGTGTGTGTGTGTGTGTGTGTGTGTGTGTGTGTGTGTGTGTGTGTGTGTGTGTGTGTGTGTGTGTGTGTGTGTGTGTGTGTGTGTGTGTGTGTGACCATAGCCTCTGTCGTCATCAAATTCAGCTGCTGCAAATCTAAAATGACTCTCAGCTTGAAAGAGCTTTTCAAAGCCCTCCTCCACAAAAAGCGTGTACACACACACGCACGCCCACACATGCATACACACACATGCGCACGCAAGTGCACACACACACACACACATAAACACATAGCTCTCTTTCTCACACGCACACACACACACACACACATAAACACAGACAAACACACACACTAGCATTCTCTATAACACATACATAGACAAACATTAAAAGCTTTCCCTCACTATTTACAGCACATATGACTTGTGCTGTAAATTACTGGACCTTTTCTTAGGAGCGAGGGGCCATTAGCTGCATTCACACTGAAAAATGGAAGAGATGGAGCATCTTTCCTGGTTTGTATTCTCCTCCAAGCTACTCAAGGTGCCCTTTTAACATGAGTATGCGGCAAAACCCTACAGACCACACAGTACTACAGGAAAGACAGTAACTATTTCACACCCAACAGGCCACACACAGTACTACAGGAAAGAGAGTAACTATTTCACACCCAACAGGCCACACACAGTACTACAGGAAAGACAGTAACTATTTCACACCCAACAGGCCACACACAGTACTACAGGAAAGACAGTAACTATTTTACACCCAACAGGCCACACACAGTACTACAGGAAAGACAGTAACTATTTCACACCCAACAGGCCACACACAGTACTACAGGAAAGACAGTAACTATTTTACACCCAACAGGCCACACACAGTACTACAGGAAAGACAGTAACTATTTTACACCCTACAGGCCACACAAAGTACTACAGGAAAGACAGTAACTATTTTACACCCTACAGGCCACACAGTACTACAGGAAAGACAGTAACTATTTTTTGAGATGCTAAAATAATGCTAAAAGATGCTACATAAAAGAAATCCATTATTAACAATAATGAACACATAAAATGATATTAAGTGAAAAAGTATCAAGTATCCAAAACTGAAGTAGAAACAACAGTTTAGTCGATCTGACCTCCAGCTGTGTGTGTATCTGTTCTATAGCAAGGGGTTGCATATTTGATCAGTTGTATTTTCATCTCATTTTCTGACGGGAGTCTCACCAGTATTGGGCTCTGAAACTCTATTTACACCCAGATGTTCCAGACGTGAAACCCCCACTGTCACTTAGGCAGTTAAGTCTGAAAGTGAAGTTCACATTTCAGGAAGGACAGTGTTCTGAGCAAGAGTCAGAGCGCCATCCAGCTCCATGCATGAGCCAAGCGCTTCTCTCAAAGCGAGCCATACAGCCCATCCAGAACAGGGAGGGAAATGAGATTACTGGCATCTAAAATTAACACTTTTTAATTAACTCCATGCAGGGCACAGAGAAGGCCGGATTATCTCCGAAAAAAAAGATTTCAATGCGGAATGTGTTTTTTTCCCCATCCTTTGGAATTAAAAAGGGGAGATTTCAGTAGAGGCATGAATGGTTGGAGTGGAATATGCCAACGCCGCGTTTTGGCAGCGGTGCATGGTGGGAGGCGGACGCTGGGAGATCAGCAGCTGCGGAATCTCCTCCCTCCATCCTTTCCTTCCTCTTCAATGCTTTATTTCCCCTCTGCTCTCTCTCCCCTCGATTTGACGCCACGGCTGTGGCCCCCATCATCAGGCTCCTAACGCACTGGAGACGCTGCCCGAGGAGACGCTGTGATTCTGACAGAACGCGTCCCTAAACAGTCAGTTACTACTGCTGACCAACCAATCACAATCCCACACAGGCAGGACTCTGAGTGCTCGCGGCTCCTCTGTGATAAACATACTCAGAGGCCACTCTGCCTCCTCATGCAGTTACCATGAAACACATTTCCTCCCGAGGGCCAGGGAGATCACTTACGCCCTTAATCACGAAACAAGCTGAATGTAACCAAATGAGGCCAACTGCAGGCAGTTACAGGCTCAGACTCCTGCACTGTGAGGCTCAGTAGCAGGCTCAGACTCCTGCACTGTGAGGCTCAGTAGCAGGCTCAGACTCCTGCACTGTGAGGCTCAGTAGCAGGCTCAGACTCCTGCACTGTGAGGCTCAGTAGCAGGCTCAGACTCCTGCACTGTGAGGCTCAGTAACAGGCTCAGACTCCTGCACTGTGAGGCTCAGTAACAGGCTCAGACTCCTGCACTGTGAGGCTCAGTAGCAGGCTCAGACTCCTGCGCTGTGAGGCTCAGTAGCAGGCTCAGGCTCCTGCACTGTGAGGCTCAGTAACAGGCTCAGACTCCTGCAGGCTGACTCCTGAGGAGGCTCAGTAACAGGCTCAGACTCCTGCACTGTGAGGCTCAGTAACAGGCTCAGACTCCTGCACTGTGAGGCTCAGTAGCAGGCTCAGACTCCTGCACTGTGAGGCTCAGTAGCAGGCTCAGACTCCTGCACTGTGAGGCTCAGTAACAGGCTCAGACTCCTGCACTGTGAGGCTCAGTAGCAGGCTCAGACTCCTGCGCTGTGAGGCTCAGTAGCAGGCTCAGACTCCTGCACTGTGAGGCTCAGTAGCAGGCTCAGACTCCTGCGCTGTGAGGCTCAGTAGCAGGCTCAGACTCCTGCACTGTGAGGCTCAGTAGCAGGCTCAGACCTGCACTGTGAGGCTCAGTAGCAGGCTCAGACTCCTGCGCTGTGAGGCTCAGTAACAGGCTCAGACTCCTGCACTGTGAGGCTCAGTAGCAGGCTCAGACTCCTGCGCTGTGAGGCTCAGTAGCAGGCTCAGACTCCTGCACTGTGAGGCTCAGTAGCAGGCTCAGACTCCTGCGCTGTGAGGCTCAGTAGCAGGCTCAGACTCCTGCACTGTGAGGCTCAGTAGCAGGCTCAGACTCCTACACTGTGAGGCTCAGTAGCAGGCTCAGACTCCTGCACTGTGAGGCTCAGTAACAGGCTCAGACTCCTGCGCTGTGAGGCTCAGTAGCAGGCTCAGACTCCTGCGCTGTGAGGCTCAGTAACAGGCTCAGACTCCTGCACTGTGAGGCTCAGTAACAGGCTCAGGCTCCTGCACTGTGAGGCTCAGTAACAGGCTCAGACTCCTGCACTGTGAGGCTCAGTAACAGGCTCAGGCCCTGCACTGTGAGGCTCAGTAGCAGGCTGGCTCAGGGCTCAGGCTGCACTGTGAGGCTCAGGCAGGCTCCAGACTCCTGCACTGTGAGGCTCAGTAGTAGGCTCAGACTCCTGCACTGTGAGGCTCAGTAACAGGCTCAGACTCCTGCACTGTGAGGCTCAGTAGCAGGCTCAGACTCCTGCGCTGTGAGGCTCAGTAGCAGGCTCAGACTCCTGCACTGTGAGGCTCAGTAGCAGGCTCAGACTCCTGCACTGTGAGGCTCAGTAGCAGGCTCAGACTCCTGCGCTGTGAGGCTCAGTAACAGGCTCAGACGTGCTCATTAAGGGGCTTTTCCTCGTTAAAGGCACTGGGCTCAAACTCCAGTCCTAGCAGACCACAGGTTTAAGGCAGTTATTTGCAGGTTTAACTGCAGGGCCTGCCCTGTGGGCTGTAGTGTCTGCAGGTTTAGCTTCAGAGTGACTGCGCAGCTCAGCTGGGGGACTGCAGAGTGAAAAGCAGCAGCAGAGGAGACTGAGTCAGTTTTGCTCTCACAGTGATGGTTTCTGGTGGGAGATTTCCTTTAATGACATGGCAAGTGTCAGTGTGACATGAACAGGCAGCAGCAGTGGATTGTGGGTAATTAGCACAGAGCCCCTTTTTCCACTACAACAGCATCCTGTATTCTCTCTATACCCAATGCTCCCTCCCTCTCTCTCTCTCTCTCTCTCTCTCTCTCTCTCTCTCTCTGGACCCAATGCTCCCTCCCTCTCTCTCTCTCTCTCTCTCTCCCAATGCTCCCTCTCTCTCTCTCTCTGGACCCAATGCTCCCTCCTCTCTCTCTCTCTCTCTCTGGACCCAATGCTCCTCTCTCTCTCTCTCTCTGGGACCCAATGCTCCCTCTCTCCCTCTCTCCCTCTCTCCCTCTCTCCCTCCCTCCCTCCCTCTCTCCCCTCCCTTTTCCTCCCTCTCTCTCTCTCTCTCTCTCTCTCTCTCTTCTCTCTCTCTCTCTCCCTCTCTCTCTCTCTGGACCCAATGCTCCCTCACTCCCTCCCTCTCACTCCCTCCCTCCCTCCCTCCCTCTCTCCCTCCCTCCCTCCCTTTCCCTCCCTCTCTCCTCCCTCCCTCCCTCCCCCTCCCTCTCCTCTCTCTCTCTCTCCCTCTCTCTCTTTCTCTCTCTCCTCCCTCCCTTTCCCTCCCTCTCTCCCTCTTTCTGTCTCTCTCTCCTCCCTCACTCCCTCTCGCCTTCTCTCCCTCCCCCTTTTCTCTCTCTCTCTCTCTCTCTGTGGACCCAATGCTTCTCACTCCCTCCCTTTCTCTCTCCCTCCCTCCCTCTCTCTCTCTCTCTCCTCCCTCCCTTTCTCTCTCTTTCTGTCTCTCTCTCCTCCCTCACTCCCTCTCGCCTTCCCTCCCTCCCCCTTCTCTCTCTCTCTCTCTCTCTCTCCTCTCTCTGGACCCAATGCTCCCTCTCTCTCTCTCTCTGTGGACCCAATGCTCCTCACTCCCTCCCTCCCTCTCTCTCTCCCTTTCTCCCCCTCTCTCTCTGTGGACCCAATGCTCCTCACTCCCTCCCTCTCTCTGTCTCTCTCTCTCTCCTCCCTCCCTTTCCCTCCCTCTCTCTCTCTTTCTGTCTCTCTCTCCTCCCTCACTCCCTCTCGCCTTCCCTCCCTCCCCCTTCTCTCTCTCTCTCTCTCTGTGGACCCAATGCTCCTCACTCCCTCCCTCCCTCCCTCCCTCCCTCTCCCCTTTCTCCCTCCCTCTCTCTCTGTGGACCCAATGCTCCTCACTCCCTCCCTCTCTCTGTCTCTTCTCCTCCTCCCTCCCTCTCTCCCCCTTCTCTTTCTGAAACGAGGCATGTCACCGTCACACTTGAGGACCCAAAACTACGTAGGTGCGGCTGCCCTCTGGCAGAATGCGAAATACAGTACAGAATCAGATGGGGGGGTGTGGGACACTGGCGGGGCCGGGGGGGGGAGTGTCCAAAAATAGAAATCTCATTTTGTGAATGTATTCTTTGCGCTGTGTGAGAATGACGAAGGGGCTGGGCTGGTAAAGGTGCCACTGCGACTGCAGACCCCCCACAGGACCACCCCGGCCCTCTGACTGTTATCTCCAGGCTTCTTCCCACAGAATCACATTTTCTAAAGACATTTAATAGAGCTGAAAGTGAACATCCTTAGTCAGACTGCCCTGGTCACACCCAGTCACTCACACACCAGGGGGCTATAAGCTCATTCAGTACACACTCACGCCCGCACAGTCACACACATCACATTCATTCACCACACACTCTGACCCAGAGCAGCTATCAGTGTGAGAGCACACTCCTGGTTAGTGTGAGTGATAGCACCTGTGCTGCTCCCAGAGCAGGGAGGACAGGGACAAACAGCCAAACACTGCAAGCTGATTTCTGTGATGCTGGTTATGATCAGTGAGGGGCCACTGACAGCAGGGTGATCCTTCACCGCGAGATGTGTAACAACTTTCATGCAATCGTCAGTGAAGAATAAGAATGCAGAATGGTACAGTAAAAAGAATAAAAGTAAAACAGCACATGAACACACGGGAAACTGAGGAGAGTCTGAGTGAACAGCTTTCCCTGTCTGACAGCATGTAGCGCGTTTGGAGTGAAGATACTGGGATACAGTCTGACACCTCCATCGCGCGCCAACTTCAGTACGGGGACAAAGCGGCCCACAGCCTGGACGCCAGATCACTACACCGCCCAGAAACAGCCTGCACTGTTAGCGATCTCTACACACAGAAATGCACAAACTGATCAAAACGTCACACTGTCTTTCTGCCTGTGCAGCACAATGAAATACTTTACCCCCAATTTTTCCCCCTCACAATATGATGAGTACGACCTTCTGCACAAATATTGACTGGCGGGACTCAAGAGCATGAGCACAGTCATAAGCTCAGAGTTTTATTTTCTGAAAGAGCAGAGAAAGCAGGCGCTAGAGATCTCGTGAAAGCCACAGAAACGTCAAAGGTGTAACTCTCAGTCAGACCTCACGGGATCCCACATCTGGGAGGCCAGGTCACCACTGCAACACATCTGAGGCATGACGTCACCATGGTGATGCATACCAAGTGTGACATCACCATGGGGTACAAATCCACCGTATGATGTCATCATATTGACACTTCTGGGAAACCAATGAAAACACTCCTCACACCCTGCGAACTACGCACGGCTGAAAGAGCACTCCTCTCCAGCATGCGTCTGAGAGCAGCTCAGATCAAACACTTCTGCCTGAGACCGCGTTACAGCAAACACTGCACACCCCCATCAATACAGCGGTCTACAAATCAAACAAACGTTTCCATAACAATCAATACAGCGGTCTACAAATCAAACAAACGTTTCCATAACAATCAATACAGTGGTCTACAAATCAAACAAACATTTCCATAACGATCAATACAGCGGTCTACAAATCAAACAAACGTTTCCATAACCATGAGTCACGAGGTGGCTGAGAGACCCGTTCTCGTCTTTAACCTCTGGACCCCAGATTCTGCCTGGGTGATTCTCACAGAGAATCTCACAGCCACCAACACACTCTAAGACTCAGCGGTTCAGACTGAACAGAAATGTCTTTTGAAAAGGGTGTAAAAGCATTTGATCTGCTGATGACTCTTCGGTCTGACCTGGCCTTTACGAGGGTGAGCGGAGAGGAGAAGCTGTGAGACGAGAATACAAAAGAACATTCCGCTTCAGAGACTGGCCTGCGCCCCCTACCTGTATGATTGGAGAACTGCACTGAGTTGATAGAGTCCACTTCAAAGCCCAGCACCTGCAGGAGAGACGCAGCGGAAGGAGGACAGTGTTAGACAGAGGCCTCTCTCTCACCTGAGCGCCCTGGCAGAGACAGTCTGTTTACTACATACAGGGGAGAAAAGGACAAATCCACTCCATTGCCAGCGGCAAATTTGTCACCACAATTTATATACATTTACTGTGTCTTTGCATAGAGGTCACTGAAGATTTTCACTTTTTTAAAATATAAATTTATTTAAAACAAAAGCAGCAAACAAAAATGTATATTGTTATCAGGTCAGATATTTAGGGACTACAAATAAGTTTGCTTTCCTCCCTGAGTAACTCGAAGCTCTACTCCTGTGACCAACAGAGAGTGAAAACGATCAGCTTCCTGTTTTGGCCACACAAGGCCCGTGGAGCCCCCTTTCCACCTGAAACAGGACTTTATTTGTGATTCTTTGTTCTGACCAGTGAGAGCTCAGCCCCTACCCTGTGGCTCCCTTAGTGTCTGCTCAACTTTCTACTGCACCCCTAATGAGGACCTCAGCTCCCTAACCATTACACTACACTGTAACGTCTGAGCTACAAGCCCAGCTCCCTAACCATTACACTACACTGTAAACTCTGAGCTACAAGCCCAGCTCCTAACCAACCATTACACTACACTGTAACCTCTGAGCTACAAGCCCAGCTCCCTAACCATTACACTACACTGTAACCTCTGAGCTACAAGCCTGTGAGTGAAATGCTGCACTCTGATTGGTGGACAGTGAAAATGAAAAGTGACATGGCTGTAAACAGGCCTGCAGGTTTGGCCCCTGCTCATGCAAGAATCCAGCCAAGCGCTCAGAAACACCCCCCTTCCTCCTCCTCCCTTTCACAGATCTGAATGACAACTGACTGATTTGGTGAGGTTTCTGTCACTCTGCTTTCACTTATCCATGCTCTACAGATCGGATGAGGGATGAACGCCCCTGTAGTTTGCGGCCCCAGCCCTGTCCTGTCGCTTATGACGGAAGGCATCATTCAATCAGGAATGGGTGGAGGCACTGCATAATATCAGTGACCTGAAACAACAGATTTGAGCCAATAATTGTGTTCAGCCATGGTTAGCAAAACGTATTGACTGGTGCCAGCAACTCAGTGACCGACAACTGGACGCAGCTCCACCCATTCTGGTGTTAAAGGAACCTGTCTCTGCCTTCACCAGTGCCAGCTCTCCAGTGGAAAGCAAGCCCGGCTCACACCTTTTATTACAACTTCAAACAATGTGGTTGGTTGGCGCTTCCACTAATCCAACTGATTAAATAAACAGCTTTGCTTTTATACCAAAAAGTGAGAGTACCTACTGCGCGCTTTTGAAACATTTTAGCTTGCATTTTAGAAAACAGGGGCCGGCTTGTTTTTTTCTGCTCTGACATATAAGAGAATTAACATAATATACGTGCGCATTTCTTCGGCAATATTTCATGCACGAATCAAGAATGAGCAGAATCTTCAATGTGTCCACTACAAAATCCCCCCCGGCTGTGACGTCAGGTCTAGCAAATGATCAGCCTTTTAGACAGGCATTCAGCAGCTTTCTCGCTGGATTATGCCCAGAACCCGCTACTTGCCTGTCTCCATCCCTCTCTCTCTCTCTCTCTCTCCGTAGTCATCTCAATGAAGCTGCTATGTGTGACAGCCAGAGGATTTGATATATGACGCAAAGTCATATATAAATACAGCAGATTTCAGTTGTTACTATGCGCATTTACACACCTTTTAGAACCTGATATCCTGCATTTTAGCCCAAGGAGAATAATTCAACCTGAACTGTATCAAGTTCCTCCTGTTTTAGAGCGGTCTGTTTTAAATCAATCGCCGCATAGCTTTATATAGTATTGGTAAAAATGATGATGATGATGATGATGATGATGATGATGATACGAACTGCAGTTATCACTCGTGGAGCACATATACCACTGACGGAATGCTCTTGCCAAACTCGGCGCGATATGGCCAACTAAACGGGTAGCGATCCAGATAATGAGCTGTCAAGTCAACATCTGGATAACGCTGGTCCAGATAGCACGCCTACCTACATATACAAATGTAAATATGGTCAGAGCGTCGCTCTATAATTTAAAGGGAAATCCAGGGTTAACTTTTTCTTTACATAGGTACATGGCCGGCCACCCAGCTACCTGTTTGCCACTAGATATATCTAGTTGGCTAAAGGCAATCGTTCCAAATCACATGGTCTGTCTAGCTAGCAGGCTAACTACATCGCAATGATAACGATCATCAACATCATCACACACATATCCTACACCCCCACAAACGTTCGCAATGACACCAAATACATTTTTTGTTGGCTGGCTAACGTTTCATCTCAACATAAAGGCTCTGACACTCTGATATCAAAATGTCATATTGGTATGAAAAGAACAAAGTTAATTTACCAATTAATTACCATGCGATAGCTCAGATGATATTTTCACCATGTGACCTTTAGCTTGCTAGCCAGTACTCCCACCGACACTCATACACGTTTGAAACGGTCATCCATCGCTCCAGTAAATCCATAAAAGATTTATGTGGGAAAATGACATGCAACCCTTAGGTGACATGATTAATTATATGTTCTTACCTGTAAAGGAAATGATGCTGATTTATTCCCAACGTATCCCCTGACAACATGACTCTGAATAGATAATACTCTGCATTCCATTTCGTGCATATAGTTTTGTATCAGATGCGATGTACGAGCTAGCTGGGTAGCTGGCGCGAGTGTAGCGTGTGCTATGTGTAGCTAGCTAGCTGCACAGACAGGAGCAAAATTGAGCTTTACAACCCGGGAAGTAGCTAACCTGGGATGATAAAAATAGAAACGAGAGACAGAACTGAAGGACACGCAACACACGCACAGAAACACACATTGATAAGACGGACCGAAATTCTTCAGGCAATTCAGACAGCCACCTAAGTTCTCTGACATCACTACGATTGACTGCTGTGACAGCAGCTTTGGATAGCTCTTTTGAACTGCATAGGTATTTGTTGCAATTCATACATTTTAAACTGCATTTGTTCATGAAGAGGTACATTCACATGAGAATGGAATAAGACCACAGTTTAATTCAACCGTTATAACTGATTTGTTTACAACCCGCTAGCCGGTTAGCCTTATCGCAGCCAACCATCACTGTGACAACCGAGAGCCTCAAAACACTACGGTCAAGATGTCATCATCATTACTTTTTATCTGTCTGTCTCATTCCATTTTAACTTCATAATTGCTGACCTTTAAGAAAGGTTAATTTCTTCACGATACTAGCCACTGAGCCAGACCATACAGAATGAAGGAAAAGACCCCTTTAGCAATTTGGAATTCGAACTGGTAGGGAGAGGGGGTTGGAACAGAGTCGGGGGTCCTTCCTGGACATTGTCGCGCAGTGAAAAGCCTCTATCTAAAAATAAGCAGCGACTGAGTCAGGAAAGACGTCTCTGACGTATTTTGAATGAATGGGGAGCTCGTGACTATTTTGGTATTCGGCGGCAACACGTGTCTAATCAAGACAAATTGTAATTTGATACATGAAAAATAATAACGTTGATGTTGATGATTGTTCTTTTATTTATTTATGATGATCCGAACAGCTAATGTAGAAAATAGGACATGATGCTTTGCCAATCGCTGGATCATTAAAACAAGAACACAGATTTGAACAGAGTAGCAAGTAGCCAAGAAAAGTAGAAATTGAAGCATATAACTTGTGCTAAACAATTGTCCCTGACCGTCATTGAATAATGAATCATAATGCCGTAAACTGACACACAATTATATTAACAACAACAATAATAATACTAATATATTTCACTTGTCTTTATCTCTCAATAAAATTCTGGAGGTCAATACAGCCTTGCTTAAGCCATCGCATGTCAGAAGCACAGCGGGTGTTTGTGCACAAGAAATTTCGTTCCAATGCAAAAATAACCAAGGTCACTGTAGTCACACGGTTACCGTGTTACCATGACTGCAACGTGTCCAGGTTCAGTAAATATCCACCAGCAGGCATCATGGATATTATGTAAAATGACGTGATATGATAAATAGCAAGTAAATAGCCAAACAATTCCTTCCATGGTAACGACGAATGTTGTGGAGGGCGTAAAGCATGATAGCTGTATATACACGAGTGTGTAATTACTTTGTAAAATTTTTAAAGAGGCTAAGCTAGCAATGCTATCGTTTGTATACCTGCATAACTATGGTTTGCGCGGCTGCAGCTCTGGGCTGAGGTCAGCTGAGGATAGTGACTGTCAGGGAGAGATTGCAGAGTCCAGGAAGAGCACTACCACTCTTGTGTTTGGTAACGACAGGCTCTGGCAACCACAGCTGCATTTATAAAATACCCTGTTGAATGAAGAGAGTTCATGCAAATGTATCGCATGTGTATCTTACTCCAGATGAGGGACTCTAGCAAGCGTTTTTGTTAAAGGTTGAATCTGAAAAGGTGTCCTTCTGAAATAACGTAAAATGAGTTCAAAGTGATGCAGTGAGGGTGGGAGCTCATTCTCTTTCACAGCGCAGACTGCAGGCAGCTCGGCTGTGTCCCTCTGACATTATCTGCTAATTCTACAGTCTGTAAGACACTCTGTTCACACTGTGACTCACATTCATCACCAAAGCCCTTCCAGACTCCAGTGTTTCAGGTACAAAGTGTCCACTGGTTCTTAAGTCTGTTTCATCACTGAAATGATTCATTCATGGAACCGATTGGCTGGAGTCCACACACCTTTCCCCCCAAACATAAATATGTTATTTATTGAGAGAAAACTACAAAAACCTGAAGATGACAGCCTGCAGACACTGCAGCCCTCCTGGACTGAAGTTAAACCTAAAGACACTGTAGTACTCTAGGACTGGAATTAAACCCGCAGACACTGTGGCCCTCCAGGACTGGAGTTAAACCTGCAGACACTGCGGTCCTCCAGGACTGGAGTTAAACCTGCAGACACTGCGGCCCTCCAGGACTGGAGTTAAACCTGCAGACACTGTGGCCCTCCAGGACTGGAGTTAAACCTGCAGACACTGTGGCCCTCCAGGACTGGAGTTAAACCAGCAGACACTGTGGCCTTCCAGGACTGTAGTTAAAGGTACTGTGTATTATATTCCAATTCGGCCTAACTGTGTAAAAAATAAAAATATTAAATGCAAAAAAGGCGGAAAGGCTGCTGTGCTTGCAGTTGTACACTCTGCAGTCAGAGGGGGATTTTAGCAGCCAGCGCTCAGCCCTGCTGTCCTAGAGCAGCTCAAAGCCATGTGCATATAAACATGTTTTATGGAGGCCAGCAGCCCATAGAGGCTGTGACATACAGCCTGTCATTAATATTGACCTCCTTTTGGGGCTGCAGGAAGGAGGCTGGCTGATTTAGCTCAATTACTTGGCCTCCTCTATTTTATTGTCTTTTGCTATCCTAAATCCTTTACTCACTTACTGTAGCTGGGTAAGTTGGCCCAATTAAAAAGTGGATTTGCATGGCAATTTACCCAGATGTAGTTAGGCTACAGATGTGTTTTTTCTGCTTCTTTTCGTCAGTAGGGAATATGGAACTTGAGAAGATGCAGCTGTTACCATTAGCATGGTGAGTGCAGTGCTGACAGTTATGTAATATTAGCCAAACATAATACCTTAGGACGTCCTAATTTGTTGTTGATTTGGAAAGTCCCAGCAGGTAAGCGCAGGTGAGAGGTTTGTGTTAAGCTAGTGCTCTGTCGTTTTCTCCATTACCACAGATAGATAAATACTGGGCCTTCAGTGAGAAGCGCCTGTTTAAGGCCACATTGGCAGCGTCTGGCTTACTGAATCTGCACTGCTCCTGCCACCTGGGTGCCTGTCTCACCTGTTGTTTCTATCAGGATCAAAAACCAGCTCTTGCGCTTGCACAGGTGCGGGAGCATTTGTGATGTCTCTCTGGAGAAGTTAACGAGGCGAAGTGTGACGCTGCCTCCCACTGCCACGGGAAACTGCTATTCCACACAGTCTGTGCCTAACCTCTTACACAGCGAAACTGCTATTCCACACAGTCTGTGCCTAAACTAACACCCACACCACAACCATGTGATAAACCGTTACAGATCCTTGCTCATTTCAAAATTGGTTGTATTGGCATTACAGACTTTTAATCAATCAACCATTCAGTCAATTTCAGATTTAATCACAGCAAGTGAAATTATCATTCAGACTGAATGACTGAGACCAGTCTGATGCAAGAGTGAATCATGTGCATCGCCAAAACCAGCTTCATTTTAACAAACACAGAAAATGTTCAGCTTCATTTTAACAAACACAGAAAATGTTCATGAAACAAAATGATGGGTATTCTGAGGGGAAGAGATCCCCTTCCAAACAGGGTCTAAAGAAGAGGAGCATCCTCAGATCCCCTTCCAAACAGGGTGTAAAGAAGAGGAGCATCCTCAGATCCCCTTCCAAACAGGGTGTAAAGAAGAGGAGCATCCTCAGATCCCCTTCCAAACAGGGTGTAAAGAAGAGGAGCATCCTCAGATCCCCTTCCAAACAGGGTGTAAAGAAGAGGAGCATCCTCAGATCCCCTTCCAAACAGGGTCTAAAGAAGAGGAGCATCCTCAGATCCCCTTCCAAACAGGGTGTAAAGAAGAGGAGCATCCTCAGATCCCCTTCCAAACAGGGTGTAAAGAAGAGGAGCATCCTCAGATCCCCTTCCAAACAGGGTGTAAAGAAGAGGAGCATCTTCAGTCTGGGACAGGAATTTCCATCCTCATTGTAGCTGAAATTGCACATTGTTTGGTTGACAGTTAGAGTTTTACTTAAATAGGCGCATGTAATATTCACTTTATTATATCATACTCTTCATTAACGACATATTTAAGGAGTTGGGGAAAAGTTGTGTTGTGGATTT
Source organism: Albula goreensis (assembly GCA_022829145.1). Taxonomy (NCBI): domain Eukaryota; kingdom Metazoa; phylum Chordata; class Actinopteri; order Albuliformes; family Albulidae; genus Albula; species Albula goreensis. Next base: position 26,271,822 of record CM040761.1, read on the forward strand.
GGCACTCCTGACAGGGACCGGCGATTTGTTCCGCGCCTCGCTGCTGACTCACAGAATCGTCGTTATCTCCACAGTCGTGACTGAGCGTGGCAGCGGGGGAGGAGAGGAGGAGGGGATTAAGAGAGAGAGAAAGAGAGAGAGAGAGAGAAAGAGAGAGGGAGAGAGGGAGACTGAGAGAGAAAAAGAAATGGAGAGAGAGTGAGTGCAGGGTTTGTCCCGGGAGTGAGTCACAGGCAATGCATGCCCCAAACTTCAGTGCTGCTGCAGCCAATGTGAGAGAGCCCCACACACACACACAAACACACACTCTCTCACACACACATACACACACATGCAGACACACACAGGCTTCAGCTGCAGAGTTTGACTCTGCCTGGAGAGAACTGAGACGCAGCAGTGAGGGTGAAGTTGCAAAAGGTTGTCATGTCTTTACCATGTTGCAGTAATGCTATCACAGTGCTGCAAAGACAGAGATCCACTGTGGAAAGAACACTGGTGACCTGGGAATACAACCACAGCCACATTTCAGAGCCAAGCCTCTGCTAGCACTGAGCACCAGGCTTGGAGCACTGCTCTATACCTCTCTGCTGTAAGCCTGGTGAAAGCGGTGCAGTTCAGAGTGATAGTGCCAGGTTTATACCTCTCTGCTGTAAGCCTGGTGAAAGCAGTGCAGTTCAGAGCGATAGTGCCAGGTTTATACATCTCTGCTGTAAGCCTGGTGAAAGCAGTGTGTTCAGAGTGATAGTGCCAGGTTTATACCTCTCTGCTGTAAGCCTGGTGAAAGCAGTACAGTTCAGAGTGATAGTGCCAGGTTTATACCTCTCTGCTGTAGGCCTGGTGAAAGCAGTGCAGTTCAGAGTGACAGTGCCAGGTTTATACCTCTCTGCTATAAGCCTGGTGAAAGCAGTGCAGTTCAGAGTGATAGTGCCAGGTTTATACCTCTCTGCTGTAAGCCTGGTGAAAGCAGTGCAGTTCAGAGTGATAGTGCCAGGTTTATACCTCTCTGCTGTAAGCCTGGTGAAAGCGGTGCAGTTCAGAGTGATAGTGCCAGGTTTATACCTCTCTGCTATAAGCCTGGTGAAAGCAGTGCAGTTCAGAGTGATAGTGCCAGGTTTATACCTCTCTGCTGTAAGCCTGGTGAAAGCAGTGCAGTTCAGAGTGATAGTGCCAGGTTTATACCTCTCTGCTGTAAGCCTGGTGAAAGCGGTGCAGTTCAGAGTGATAGTGCCAGGTTTATACCTCTCTCTGTAAGCCTGGTGAAAGCGGTGCAGTTCAGAGTGACAGTGCCAGGTTTATACCTCTCTGCTGTAAGCCTGGTGAAAGCGGTGCAGTTCAGAGTGATAGTGCCAGGTTTATACCTCTCTGCTGTAAGCCTGGTGAAAGCGGTGCAGTTCAGAGTGATAGTGCCAGGTTTATACCTCTCTGCTGTAAGCCTGGTGAAAGCAGTGCAGTTCAGAGTGATAGTGCCAGGTTTATACCTCTCTGCTGTAAGCCTGGTGAAAGCAGTGCAGTTCTCAGTGATAGTGTCAGGTTTATACCTTTCTCCTATAAGCCGACACAAACCTGTCCACTTTCAATGCAGAAGCAGGATTTTCTAACCAATCATATTAGCCAGTTGTGAAGTTTACCCCTCCAACTTTAGCCCCTCTCCTGCAGCGATAAGGAATCCCCCAGTCATATCCACAGTGAGCTCTGCTGCCCCCTGTGGGAAAGCTCAGATAAGCACACACTGTCCTCTGAAACGCGTGATATCAGCATTTCACATGGCGGTCTGCAGCCCGAGCTGACTCAGAGCCACACAGAGTCAGAAGAAGGCATCTCATGTGCAACTTTGTGCGGGCAGACCGTGGGCCTTTGATCAACCCACAGGGGTCGCTGGAGAGCCATGAGACAGGGGCATGTCTCCCCCTGTGCAACACTCAGGCCTCAGGAGACCTTTATCCATCAGCATCAGACACTCTGAGCTCTTATCACAAGAGAGGAATACAGCTTTCCTCATTGCACTTCAATCTTTGGTCATAATACTTTTCTACTCCATGTTTTTAAAAATGGAACCTGTATATGCACTGGTGAAGAATTGTGTGGCTATACCTCTTTAATGTCTCTGATAGTGTGTGTGTGTGTGTGTGTATGCTAAAAGATCAGTTTTACTGGTAAACCAAAAACAGGACACTTACTTTCCATGATAACTTCTTCAGATTGCCAAAAACATACTGCCTTATGAATCCTGGTGCTGCCACCTACTGGTAGAACAGTGCAGTTACATCAGAGAGAGTAACTAATCTCTTAGTAGGTGCTGAACTTAATTTCAGAGGCATGGGGTATGAGAGTGTGCATGGACATATGAACATGTCAGATTTACCCCCCTGATCCCCCAGGTGAGGTAATAAGGTCATGTACGAGCACAGTGCTGCAGTGTAGACCTGACATGGAAGGAATAATGGCCCAAACCTGACACCCAGAAACACACACACACACGTATATGTACACACGCAAACACACACACTCACAGACATGTACACACGCAAACACACACACACTCATAGACATGTACACATGCAAACACACACACACACACACAGATACATGTACATGTACACACGGAGACATACACAGATACATACACATCTGATGTATATGATATGTATCTGTGTATTCATTTGAATTCATTTGATATATTTACATGGGACATTTTATCTATAAAATACTTTTACTTTTACTTTAGAAAGAGCTACCACAAACAGGTAAGAATCCCAACAATTCACAAAAGGAGATTCTTCCTAAAAAGGAAACACAGTGAGAAATTCAGCCGGACAGGTGGACCGAAACCCCCCACCGCCCTGGTTACCGTGTGCTCGTAACCCTACCTATGGAGGCGGGAGGTGTGTGGTCACCTGATCCTCCCACAGAGTGGAACAGCTCCACAGTGCTCACCTGCTCATGTATCTCTGTGCACCTGAGGAGCAGAGACACACAGCCAGGCAGTCTCAGTGCCCCTCTGGAACCTTCCGCAGGAGTGTGGAACAGCTTCCTCTCCTCTGCCCTCCTCCACAGCCTTTCTTCATCTCTAACCTCTGTTTTCTCTCCCCTCCTCTTCTCCTCTTGCATTTTCTTTACCTCCCTCTCTCTCTCCCTCCTCTCGGCTCGTAGTGCTGTCTGTGCCTCAGTGTAATGACCATGACATGAGGCCCAGGGGCCGCAGCCATGGCCGAAGCAGAGGCAGGGGCAGTCGGGGCAGTAGAGACAGGGGGAGCAGTGCAGGCTGGAGAGGCAGGGTCCAATCAGGAGACAGCTGGGCTGGAGCAGGGCGGAGAGACCGGGACCAGTCTTCACCCAGGAGGAGAGGGGGTAGAGGGTGCTACTGCTAGCGTCCTCGCTGAAGAGAAGGTGAGTACCCACACCCATAAACCCGTCCCCTCTGTGCTTCTGCTTCTGCGTTTGGACTGATGGGGTGCGTGAGGTTACTGAATACCCTGGGGGTAGCGTGCCTGTGTTCTTCTGTTCTACTGAAAAGGAATTTCTTGGTTGTGTGATTGTGATAACATGGTACAGGATGAGTACAGTTTTATGTTTATTATGGTCTGGGCCTCAGATGCAGACAAAACACTGTTTTAGACACCGTACCTGTCCTGTCCATGGTAACGTAACATAAACTCATGATATTATATTATTATATTTATTACATAAATTAATTATATTACTATTTTTTTACATAAACTCCACAGTGACAAATGTGGAGATGTCTTTATTTTGAATGATCTTTATTTTATCTGCCTCTATTACTGTTATATTAATAAGAAGTAATAAAACTATATCAAACATATCTGCAGTTGCTAAATAAATTTGAGATTATTAATCTTGTAAATTATGTTGATAACTGTTTTAGAACACATGAAGAGTTCTGTGTTCAGTTCTAGACTCCACATGGTTAGAATTAGTCTTATAAATGCAATTGAAAAATGCATTTTATTGAGGTTCTAAATTCACTAATAAAATGGACCACAAACACAAAAATGCCTCAAGAGCAGGAAGATACAGGCAGAAAGATTTTACTATGAGTCCTAGAAGAATCAGAAAGCCTTGGTGGTGTGATGAGAGATTACAGTAATGTGGTGTGGTTAGAATGCTGGAGGGCTGGATGCAGGGTGGGCAGTATGAATATGATGAACCTGCATGAACAGCCTGTTCTTATTTTGATTGGTTTTGCATGCACATTATTATAAAGTACTTTCAAAGTCCCTGCCATGTATGTATTCCCAAATTAAACTTTACTTTTGGAAAATAATCAGAATTTTCTCCTGAAATGAAACCACTCAGAATATCAGGTATGAGATACACTGATGCACAGAGGAGCACACTGAGCAGGTACCGCTACACAGAGGAGCACACTGAGCAGGTACTGCTACACAGAGGAGCACACTGAGCAGGTACCACTACACAGAGGAGCACACTGAGCAGGTACCGCTACACAGAGGAGCACACTGAGCAGGTACTGCTACACAGAGGAGCACACTGAGCAGGTACTGCTACACAGAGGAGCACACTGAGCAGGTACCGCTACACAGAGGAGCACACTGAGCAGGTACTGCTACACAGAGGAGCACACTGAGCAGGTACTGCTACACAGAGGAGCACACTGAGCAGGTACCGCTACACAGAGGAGCACACTGAGCAGGTACTGCTACACAGAGGAGCACACTGAGCAGGTACCGCTACACAGAGGAGCACACTGAGCAGGTACTGCTACACAGAGGAGCACACTGAGCAGGTACTGCTACACAGAGGAGCACACTGAGCAGGTACCGCTACACAGAGGAGCACACTGAGCAGGTACCGCTACACAGAGGAGCACACTGAGCAGGTACCGCTACACAGAGGAGCACACTGAGCAGGTACCGCTACACAGAGGAGCACACTGAGCAGGTAATGCTACACAGAGGAGCACACTGAGCAGGTACCGCTACACAGAGGAGCACACTGAGCAGGTACCGCTACACAGAGGAGCACACTGAGCAGGTACCGCTACACAGAGGAGCACAGAGGAGCACACTGAGCAGGTAATGCTACACAGAGGAGCACACTGAGCAGGTAATGCTACACAGAGGAGCACACTGAGCAGGTACCACTACACAGAGGAGCACACTGAGCAGGTACCGCTACACAGAGGAGCACACTGAGCAGGTACCACTACACAGAGGAGCACACTGAACAGGTAATGCTACACAGAGGAGCACACTGAGCAGGTACCGCTACACAGAGGAGCACACTGAGCAGGTACCGCTGCACAGAGGAGCACACTGAGCAGGTACCGTTGCACAGAGGAGCAGGAAACACAGGCTGCTGGGGCTGGCAGTGAGTTTTACACCAACACAGTGTTCATGATTATGCCAGCAGCATTATCTCATGTCAGCAGTTGTATCTGATTCCTGATCAGGATGGAGCTCTGTACTAACTACAGTATGTTTATTCCCAGGAGGCTGTGGGGGCGGAGCCAGACTCCTCTCGGTTGGAGGTGGTGTCCGTAACGGAGGAAGAGCTGCCCACTGTAGAGACCCCCAACACTGTCAACGTCAGCCCCCTCGTCAGCCCGTCTCCAGGCAGCACCACTGCGCCCCGAGAACGCCCCCGCCAACGGCGAGGCCCAGAAAACCCCAGTGGACTACCCCGTGGCCCCCCCCAGCCCCGGCATGCCCGTCACCAAGGTGCAGCCTTTCATCAACGGTATGGAGGCCACACCCACGGACCACGCCCACAGATCACAGAGGATGGAAACGCCAGCCCTAGAGTAGAGAAAAAGAGGGGTCCCCAGCCCTGGTGCTGGAGAGACACAGGGTCTGCTGGGGTCCCCAGCCCTGGTGCTGCAGAGACACAGGGTCTGCTGGGATCCCCAGCCCTGGTGCTGGAGAGACACAGGGTCTGCTGGGGTCCCCAGCCCTGGTGCTGGAGAGACACAGGGTCTGCTGGGGTCCCCAGCCCTGGTGCTGGAGAGACACAGGGTCTGCTGGGGTCCCCAGCCCTGGTGCTGGAGAGACACAGGGTCTGCTGGGGTCCCCAGCCCTGGTGCTGGAGAGACACAGGGTCTGCTGGGGACCAAAGCTGAGGCACTGAGTAACTCGCATTAGTGACCAGCCTGTCCAGTGAGGCATCAGCTAAACTTCAGCTATGTCCAGTGCACTCATAAGAATAACTGTACAGTTCTTTGGCAAAATCTCAGCTATGTTTATCCATTCAGGCGGGACAGCCATGCCAGCAGACACACAGACAGGCAGACAGTTCATGGGTGGCTAATTAACTTCCACTTCTCGTATTGGATGTACCAGAATCTGTGTATATATGTTCAGGATTTACAAAAATCATGAATAATGGAATGCCTTTGGTTTCGACAGTACTCGCCATATACAGCTGTGACACAGCTAATTCAAATAACGTATTGTGTTCCGGTACCTAGCAACCAACGAGGTTCGGTTTAAGGTTTTGTTAGATAAAGGGAGTGCGTTTGCAACCATAACGGCGGTGTTAGATTAAATTACTCTTTTGGAGGCATAGCACCAGCTTTGTTTGTTGTGACAGATAAGACTGGTTGGAGCGTGTAGTCCAGCAGCGCTCCGTCGGGCAGTTCTCTTGCTCACTCTCTCTGTCTCTTTCGCCCTGACCTGTAACAGAAGATGATCTGGAGGAGAAGACGCTGCGCGGCCGGATTCTCGCGCGGCGGATGGAGCTGCTCGTGGCCGCCTGCGTGCTGCTGGCGCTCTGCGTCGCCATCGGCGTGGGTGTCGGAGGTGAGCGCTAAGCTAAGCCAGCGACGGTGCTGCGCATTCCTAATGAACCATTATAACTGCGAGCGTTCTCCGGCCGCGTAAATAATGAATGTCCCATATCCAGTTCTGAGACGGGGAGGGGCCCATTCCTAAAGTTTGCCCAGGATGTTTAGGCAACTCAGGTTTCATGAGAGGCAAGGGACGAACGCCGTTGGCCTGGAGTCAGTTTACCGTTATTAGACTGCTGGTGACAGAGACGTTGATGAGGCATTGAGGTCATTTTATTTCCATAACGATTACGTATGCAGCTGTCAGCTCGAGAAACAGGAGTCTGCAATGGTAGAAGTTGGGTGTTGGCACCTTAGACTAGCCTGGCTTTAACTTGTTTCAATAAGTGTGTTTAAATGTGTCCTCTTTTAAAACGGACAAAAATAACGGTGATGGTAGTTTGTCTGATGTAAGGTTATATGTACACTCTGGAGCTGTGTGTGTGTGTGTGTCAGTACGCTGAGTGTGTGTGTGTGTCTCTGCGCAGTGGGGCTCAGCTGCGCAGGGAAGTTCCGCTGCGGATCGTCCCGCTGCATCAGCAGCTCTGCGCAGTGTGACGGCGTCATCGATTGCGAGAGCGGAGAGGACGAGCTGCGCTGCGGTGAGCCACACTGAACCTGACTCAATGAGCGACAGACTGACCATCAGACTGACCATCAGACTGACCCTCTGCTACATTCACCACAGTGGCAGCACAGAATAATGATAATGGAACTGATGCTTGACTCTCTGCTGAGTGAATCTGAGCTGTGCTGAGTGACTGTGCTGAGTGAATCTGAGCTGTGCTGAGTGACTCTGTGCTTCTTGTCTCTGTGCTGAGTGACTGTGCTGAGTGACTCTGTGCTTCTTGTCTCTGTGCTGAGTGACTGTGCTGTGTGACTCTGTGCTTCTTGTCTCTGTGCTGAGTGATTCTGTGCTTCTTGTCTCTGTGCTGAGTGATTCTGTACTGAGTGACTCTGTGCTGTACTGACTGACTCTGTGCTGAGTGACTCTGTGCTGTGTGACTCTGTGCTTCTTGTCTCTGTGCTGAGTGACTCTGTGCTTCTTGTCTCTGTGCTGAGTGATTCTGTACTGAGTGACTCTGTGCTGTACTGAGTGACTCTGTGCTTCTTGTCTCTGTGCTGAGTGACTGTGCTGAGTGATTCTGTGCTTCTTGTCTCTGTGCTGAGTGATTCTGTGCTTCTTGTCTCTGTGCTGAGTGATTCTGTACTGAGTGACTCTGTGCTGAGTGACTCTGTGCTGTGTGTCCCACAGTGCGACTCAGTGGAAAGAGCTCAGTGCTGCAGGTGCTCAGTGGGGGGGTGTGGAGGACGGTCTGCTCTGAGGACTGGAGCCCCGCCCTCGGCTTATCCGCCTGCAGGCAGCTGGGCTACTCCAGGTACCTGCCCCTTTACCCAGCATGCACCACCCTGATGCATTCACTACTGATTACCTCGCATTTACCCAGCATTTTGGAGGTGACTCTGAAAGCACAGTGTTTCAGCATTGCACTGTTTTCTCCAGGCTTATAGCAGCTCTTAGCTGCTCGCTAGCCTGGAAACTCAAGGATTTACCCTCCCAGACAGGCCACTGCGCCCGTCGTGCCATCTGCGCTGATAACTGGCAGCTATCAGACAGTGTGTTAGTAACAGCTGTCATTGGGCAGGATGTGTGTTACGGCTATCTCCTTCCCTCCTCCCCTGCAGCTATGTGGACTCCAGTTTCCTGCTCCTCTCCTCCATCGAAGAGGACCTGCAGAACCATCTGGTGTCAATCAACCTTAGTCAGCCCTACTCCCAACAGGCCATAAAGATCCACAACTCCACCGCCCTCAGGTAGGAGTGTGTGTGTGTGTGTGTGTGTGAGAGAGAGGGAGAGATAGAGTGTGTGTGTGTGTGTGTGTGTGTGTATGTGTGTGAGAGATATTGACTGAGAGAGGTTAAGTGCAGGTGCAGGGTCTCCTTGTTTGATCACGGCCCTGTGGTTATGTTAGCACTGTAGTCAGTGTGCTCATGTCTCACAGTTAAGTCTGATATTCCCTCTCTGCTGTTTCCACAGTAAGACTCAGTGCACCTCAGGCAGAGTGACCTCTCTAAAGTGTGTGGGTGAGTGTCATCGGACCTGCACAAACTCTGCACCACCTGGCACCTGCATTCAGATGCACAGGTGTGCAGGGGTGCTAATGTTCACGATCTTCCTGCAGCAGCTGGTTGATGCGTGCGCTTCTCTGAGCTTCTCTCTCTGGCCTGTGGAGAGTGGCGTCACAGCATGCTTTCTGCTGACAGAGAGGAGCAGCTCTATCTGAGCACAAACCCTCATTTTACAGTGATGTGCTGTGTGAGTGTATGTGTGTGTTTATGTGTGCCTGACCATGAGCGTCTCTCCCCTCGCAGAGTGTGGCTCCAGGCCCCAGTTCGGCACACGCATCGTGGGGGGTCACCTGTCGAAGGAGGGGCAGTTCCCCTGGCAGGTGAGCCTGCTCTACCACAGTGAGCACCTGTGTGGGGGGTCGGTCATAGCACAGCACTGGATCCTCACTGCAGCCCACTGTGTGTACGGGTGAGTGCAGCACACACACACACACACACACACACACACACACACTCACACACACACACACACTCACACACACACACACACACTCACACACACACACACTCACACACACACACACACACACACACACACACACTCACACACACACACTCACACACACACACACACACACTCACACACTCACACACACACTCACACACACTCCCACACACTCACACACACACACACACTCACACACACTCACATACTCACACACTCACACACACACACACACTCACATACTCACACACACACACATACACACACACTCACACACACACACACTCACACACACACACACACACACACACACACACACACGCTCTCACACACTCACTCACACACACGCTCTCACACACTCACACGCTCTCACACACACACACTCACACACTCTCACACACACACACACACACACACGCACACACACACACGCTCTCACACACTCACTCACACGCTCTCACACACACACGCTCTCACACACACGCTCTCACACGCTCTCACACACTCACTCTCACACACACACTCTCACACGCTCACACACTCACTCACACACACACACACTCTCTCACACACTCACTCACACACACACACACACACACACTCTCTCACACAGACATTCACTCTCACACACACTCACACACACACTCTCACACACACGCTCTCACACTCACTCTCTCACACAGACACTCACTCACACACACTCTCTCACACACACTCTCACAAATACACACACTCACACACATACTCTCACAAATACAAACACACATATACACACACACACGTTCACTGATGTGGTTACCCCTGCAGGTTTGCAGACCCCTCTCTGTGGACGGTGCTTGTGGGTTTGGTGGAGCAGCCGGTAAACGGGGCGAACTCTCTGGCTGTGCAGAAGATCTTCTACCACTCCCGCTACAGACCCAAGGGCCTGGACTTTGACATCGCCCTGATGAAGCTGGCAGAGCCACTCACCTTCAATGGTAACCCATTCTCTCCTGTCTCTTTCTCATTCTGTCACTGTCTTTCCTGCTCCTTCTGCGCTATTACACTGGACTATAATGGTTAGGGAGCTGGGCTTGTAGCGCAGAGGTTACAGTGTAGTATAATGGTTAGGGAGCTGGGCTTGTAGCTCAGAGGTTACAGTGTAGTGTAATGGTTAGGAGCTGGGCTTGTAGCTCAGAGGTTACAGTGTAGTGTAATGGTTAGGGAGCTGGGCTTGTAGCTCAGAGGTTACAGGGTAGTTTAATGGTTAGGAGCTGGGCTTGTAGCTCAGAGGTTACAGTGTAGTGTAATGGTTAGGAGCCGGGCTTGTAGCTCAGAGGTTACAGTGTAGTATAATGGTTAGGGAGCTGAGCCTGTAGCTCAGAGGTTACAGTGTAGTATAATGGTTAGGGAGCTGGGCTTGTAGCTCAGAGGTTACAGTGTAGTGTAATGGTTAGGGAGCTGGGCTTGTAGCTCAGAGGTTACAGTGTAGTGTAAAGGTTAGGGAGCTGGGCTTGTAGCTCAGAGGTTACAGTGTAGTGTAATGGTTAGGAGCTGGGCTTGTAGCTCAGAGGTTACAGGGTAGTGTAATGGTTAGGGAGCTGGGCTTGTAGCTCAGAGGCTACAGGGTAGTGTAATGGTTAGGGAGCTGGGCTTGTAGCTGCAGTGTCACTCCTCTCTCTGGACACTGCAACCTTTCTGCTGCCTGTGTCAGATCACTTGGCAGAGTGAGTTTATGTGACTGAAGCTGAACAAAGTCTTCCTGGGTCACTAGCACATGGAAGCAGAGAGGAAGTATCAGGCTAGTACCTCTCCCAAGTGTTGCTGGGAAATGCAGCTTCTCTCAGTATGCTGACACACTTTATCCACAGGGTACGTGGAGCCGATCTGCCTGCCTAACTTTGGCGAGCAGTTTGAGGACGGGAAGATGTGCTGGATCTCTGGGTGGGGGGCCACCATGGACGGGGGTGAGTCTGGAGGAGGCTGGAGAGTGCACTCACTCTCACTCTCACTCACACACACACATACTCTCACTCACACACTCTCTCTCACACACACACACGCACTCACACACACACACGCACTCACACACACACATACTCATTCACACACACTCACTCACTCACACCCACACACACACACACACACACACACACACACACACACACACACACACACACTTATGATAATGATTATAATAATATGACCAAATACATCTCCTCATACCTGCGTACTCACCCCCCAGGGAGGCGACTGTGTACCTGCACTCTGCTCGGGTGCCCCTGCTCTCCACTAAAGCCTGCAGCCAGCCGGGAGTGTACCAGGGCTTCATCTCCCCAGGAATGATCTGTGCCGGATACCTGGAGGGAGGGACGGACTCCTGCCAGGTACTGCCACGCGCTCACCTGTGCCACAGCGTGTCTGAGGTGTACGGTGAGATCTACAGGGCTGTGCATGTGTTTCTGTGGTTAAGGACAGCAGGTGTGTGTTTGTATGATTTTGGGGGACAGTAGTGTGTGTTTCTGTGGTTAAGGACAGCAGGTGTGTGTGTGTGTTTGTGTGATTTTGGGGGACAGTAGTGTGTGTTTCTGTGGTTTAGAGGGACAGTGTGTGTTTGTGTGATTTTGGGAGACAGCAGTGCATGTTTGTGTGATTTTGGGGGACAGTAGTGTGTGTTTCTGTGGTTAAGGGGGACAGTGGTGTGTGTGTTTGTGTGTGTTTTGGTTCAGGGGACAGGTATGTGTTTCTGTGGTTCAGGGGGACAGTAGTAGTGTGTGTTTCTGTGGTTCAGGGGGCAGTGGTGTGTATTTGTGTGTTTCTGTGGTTCAGGGGGACAGTGTGTGTGTTTCTGTGATTCAGGGGGACAATGGTGTGTGTTTCTGTGGTTCAGGGGGACAGTGGTGTGTGTTTTGTGTTCAGGGGGACAGTGGTGTGTGTTTCTGTGGTTCAGGGGGACAGTGGTGTGTGTTTCTGTGGTTCAGGGGGACAGTAGTGTGTGTTTCTGTGGTTCAGGGGGACAGTAGTGTGTGTTTCTGTGGTTCAGGGGGACAGTAGTGTGTGTTTCTGTGGTTCAGGGGGACAGTAGTGTGTGTTTCTGTGGTTCAGGGGGACAGTAGTGTGTGTTTCTGTGGTTCAGGGGGACAGTGGTGGACCCTTGGCCTGTGAGGATTCCTCAGTGTGGAAGCTAGTAGGGGCTACGAGTTGGGGCCAGGGCTGTGCAGAGAAAAACAAACCTGGAGTCTACACCCGCATCACCCAGTCTCTCACCTGGATACACCAGCAGATGGAGGCAAGTGTGTGTGTGTGTGTGTGGCTGTTGTTCATTAGCATAGATACACCAGATTCTCAACCCTGTACCACAAACACTGAAAGCTCTGTGTAAGCACCACTGAAACTAAGACATCAGAAATGAACACATTTCTTGAAAATGAATTCCATTGGTGAACAAGTACATTGCTGTGCCCATGGATGTTCTGTCGTGTTTTATCCTGTTATTAACGGAACATCCTATATTTATAAGCGGCAGGAGAACAGGTGATTCTGTGGAACCTTAGTGTCAGACAGCGAGAGGGAGAGAGAGAGCACATATGACATAAAAATGACTGAGCCCAGGGAAAGAGAGAGAGAAAGCGAGATGGACACAGAGGAAAAGTGTATGAATGACTGAAAGAACGGCTGAATGAATGACTGAATGAATGGCTGAAGAGTCTCTCCTTGAGCTCAGGCAGATTCTGAGGGCAGATGGGCAGGCAGTTATATGGGGGAACAAAGTGTGACACCCCAGCTGCACCCCCCAAACCACCCCCCTCCCACCCTCCCCATTCCCAGCTGTCCCCCTGCCCAGTGGTGCGATGACGTATGACTGACAGCTGCGTCTCATTCACTCCTCTCCCCTGCTCCTCCAATCACATTCGGCCATGTGGCATCAGCCAGCAAGTGGTGCAATGCTGACCTCTAGTGGTGCTGTTTGAAAACTGTTTTGTCCTAGGTCTGCTATTCTAATTGGGAGGTGGCATTCAGCAGAAATTTATGTTTGTATAATAACTATGATTTTATGATGAAAATGTTTTTTTATATATTAAATAATGTGAGCTTTTGAAGATTAAAAATGTTCAATTTTATGTATGAATCAGGTGAAAATAAATATCAGAATCTCCCTAATTTTGTTTCTTTTCCTTTTAGAAAGAAGAGACACAGAACCCCTCAACAATAAGCTCAGATAACTAAATTAGCCTGTACATGCATCTTTTTACAAAGTAATTATATTTATTTTCTATTTGCTCATGTAATATTGTCCTGTTGTATTTGTAAATGCTCACATTAACACAGATCTGTCAGTGACCTCAGAGCTGTGCTGTAAACACACATGCAGAAGCTGCAGAAACTGTAATGGTGTGGACAACAAACTGCATCACATCTGCACAGACCCACTGAAATGCACACCGTACTGAGCTCTCACCCTGCTGGCTGAGCCTGTCTGTGTGGAGGCCTGTGGATTCAGCGCTGAAATGGCAGGATGTGACTGTAGGAGCCAAGGTTTCAGGGCTCTGAAGGCTGCACACACCTGAGGTACAGGTACACAGAGTGCAGCAGGTACACACACCTGCTGTACAGACAGCAGTGTAATATAGAGGTCTAAGCACTGCTGCTGCACCCTGCAGCTCCTTCAGTAAATACGCAGCTGCATAAATGGGTAATAAGTGAAACTGTAAATAAAACTCCCTCTGCTGGGCAAACACTGAACAACAACTGTAAATCCAATGTTCAGCCGAAACAGTGTATTGTCTGTCACTCAGGAGGCCACTTTCACTGAAATACAGCCATACATGACTGTGTGCATGATTCAAGTAAACAATCACAAACATCTTGACCAATCATAACTGAGCACTTGGTACGAGCTCTCCTTGATTCATCCTGGGTCTTTATTGACTGTTTCACATCCTTTCATCTGAAACCGCTGCTGCACAATGAAGCAGCTCAGAGAACGTAATAACCCAAAAAATGCTGCTGCTTCCTGTAAGACATGAACACAAGGTGTGACAGAAAAACTGTTTCTTCCATGAAAAAAATATAAAACAAAAGGTCAACTACCTGCCGTGGAAAGAATACTCAGGTGGGACATTTTTGGCACATTCTGTGATTTTATAGACTTTAAGTTATTTGAATCTTGTCCATCACAGGTTCCACAGTCACTAAATGAAAGACAGAGATTTTCAGAATTCTCAAATATCCAGAAGGGATTGAACCTTCCGAAAAATTCATAAATGAGGAGGAAATTAACACAAACCAAAAAAAAAAAAATAAGGATTTAGGAACATTCATCACTCAAATCACCACGGCGACCAGAGTGGCGGCCTGTCAAAGAAGAGGCTTCATTCAGGTAGGGAGGACAGGTAACAGTTTATTCCAAAATATAAACCTGTAAGGCTGAACAGGTAGCGCGTGCAGGGGAGGGTTAACACTGCGCAGAGCTGGAGAGACGGCTGGGGGGGTCTGGAGAGATGAACCCCATTTCACACTGCTCCATGTGTCTTTCCCCTGTGCTGAGCTGGCAGAAGCAAAGCATGCTGGGAAGCACCACTTGCAGCCCGCAGTTTCAAAACGTTCTGAACCCCCGACCCAAATAACCAGCACATTTCCTGTAACCTACCCTTTGCTGCCTCATAAAAGCATAGCCTGATATGTTCCAGTATGAACCACAAAGGTTTAGGAAATGTTCTCTTGTGCATTTCTGAGGTCAGCCACATTCACTACCTAACAGGAGCAGTGCTCTAAAGGTCTGTCTGGAGCTCGTGTAAGAGTGTGACACAGTAACACAGGAAGCTATTTTTTATCCCCCATCCTGTGACCCCCCAACCCGCCCTGCCCCCCCAGTGACCAGCAGCAGGAGCACCAACCCCCCACAACACAGTAACTTAACCCTGCGTCCTCCTCCACACCGCCTGCACCTGCGCATTCACCTAACCCTGCGTCCTCCTCCACACCGCCTGCACCTGCGCATTCACCTAACCCTGCGTCCTCCTCCACACCGCCTGCACCTGCGCATTCACCTCACAAACATCTGCAGCACAGGGGGCACAGGGCATGACACTGAGGAGGAAGTTTGTGCAGCTGTTCATAAAGGCTCTCAGGGCAGGACTGCTGATCTGGGATCAGCTTTCTCTGTCCAGATCCTAACCTTATCCACAATGAGCGAAAAGCCCCAACTGATCTTAGTTCAGCACACTTTATGATTGTGGGCCCAGAGAGCCAGTTCAAACCCAGGCCCATACCCACTACACATTATGGAGACAGAGTGGTGTGTGGGCTGCAGGCTCAGCAGTCTCGCTCACCCAGCTCACAGGAACCTTCTCTACACGCCTAAGCCAGCTCTCCTGTGCTTCTAAGCTACTTTCAGCAAGACAAAAGTAAGGCCATTTTTCTCATGTTAAAACCAATTTTACTTATCAACATTTTAACCAGTTCTGTTGACTGAAATTCATTTCTTCTTTTCTTGTTTGTGTTGTATAAAAAATCCTCTGAGCCCTGAGAAAACAGGGCAGCTGTGTTTTAATAATGAATCCATACATAAATATTCCTTACAAAATAAAAGAAAAAACATCACAAAACAAAGACACCTATCATTTGTCATTATAAAAAAATAAGCTCTTTTCCCGTTAATCTCCTGGGCTGTGCTGGAGCAGATCAGTTAAGATGCAGACATGCCATGTGACAGCCACAAACACACGCTGCCTCCCTCACCAAGGGCAGGAGAACAAAATAAAACTAAAATTATCCACATTTATTTACCAATCTTAAAAACTTGCTTTAGGGTGTGTTTAACACTTTTGTAGCTTTACCGTATGATACAAAAAAGTGCACTCTCCTACGACTATGTTTATAAAAACGTTTCTGAAATGAAACTCCTGATGCACAGCACAGCGCCCCCTTTGTGCACGTGCCAACCACAAGGGGGCGCTAATGGCTGTCCTACGCTTGTGCTCTCTGTGCTGTGTGAGAGTGTGTATATATGAGTGTGTGTGTGTTAAGTGTGTGAGTGTGTTTGTGTTCAGTGTGTGGTGTGCGTTAAGTGTGTGAGTGTGTTTGTGTTCAGTGTGTGGTGTGTGTTCAGTGTGTGAGTGTGTTTGTGTTCAGTGTGTGGTGTGTTTGTTAAATGTTAAGTGTGTGACAGTGTGTGTGGTGTGTGTTAAGTGTGTGAGTGTGTTTGTGTTCAGTGTGTGGTGTGTTTGTTAAATGTTAAGTGTGTGACAGTGTGTGTGGTGTGTGTTAAGTGTGTGAGTGTGTTTGTGTTCAGTGTGTGGTGTGTTTGTTAAATGTTAAGTGTGTGACAATGTGTGTGGTGTGTGTTAAGTGTGTGAGTGTGTTTGTGTTCAGTGTGTGGTGTGTTTGTTAAATGTTAAGTGTGTGACAGTGTGTGTGGTGTGTGTGGTGTGTGTTAAGTGTGTGAGTGTGTTTGTGTTCAGTGTGTGGTGTGTGTTAAGTGTGTGAGTGTGGTTGTGTTCAGTGTGTGGTGTGTTTGTTAAATGTTAAGTGTGTGACAGTGTGTGCGTTGTGTGTTAAGTGTGTGAGTGTGTTTGTGTTCAGTGTGTGGTGTGTGTTAAGTGTGTGAGTGTGTTTGTGTTCAGTGTGTGGTGTGTGTTCAGTGTGTGGTGTGTGTTAAGTGTGTGACAGTGTGTGTGGTGTGTGTTAAGTGTGTGAGTGTGTTTGTGTTCAGTGTGTGGTGTGTGTTCAGTGTGTGAGTGTGTTTGTGTTCAGTGTGTGGTGTGTTTGTTAAATGTTAAGTGTGTGACAGTGTGTGAGTGTGTGTGTATTGTGTAAGTGAGTATCAGTGCGTTACTGCAGTGAGTCGCTGGTGTCCAGCCCCAGCCCGCTGATGTTTGTGTTGGACAGGTGTCCCTCCTCATCCTCGTCTCCGCTGTCCCCCGAATCGTCCTCGCTCTGCCCCCCCATCATCACCTGCTGCACCGCCAGAGTTGCCCCGTCCGACGACAGTGTGTGCAGCCCGTCCACGCTCATACCCACCGTCACCATGGTGCCTGTAAACACATCAGCGTTAGCGCCTGTCACTACCTAGAGCCCTAATACCTGCACATTACCATAACAGTCACGACCACCACAGTTCCTGGCAAAACATTCACTTTATCATTAGTTAGCCAGGAATGCCATGAAACCTGTCCAAACTCACTGTGTTAGCATTAGCATCCCTAAAGAACCAGCCCAAACTCACTGTGTTAGCATTAGCATCCCTAAAGAACCAGCCCAAACTCACTGTGTTAGCATTAGCATCCATAAGAACCTGCCCAAACTCACTGTGTTAGCATTAGCATCCCTAGAGAACCTGCCCAAACTCACTGTGTTAGCATTAGCATCCCTAGAGAACCAGCCCAAACTCACTGTGTTAGCATTAGCATCCTTAAACCCCGGCCCTGTCTCACGCCCTCCCTACCGTCAGCCATGGTGACCTGCTGCTGGGGGGCGCCGGAGGCGATGGAGTCGGGCCAGAAACGCTGCAGTGGCCGGTTCTGGGGGGTCTTCTTCTTGGCTTTGGGCGTCTCTGAGGAGCTGGAGTCCAGCATAGGCTGCAGGATCCGCCTCCGAGCGTTAATGAACCTGGGGGGGTGGGGGGAGAACGTATTAATGGACATGGGGGAGGAGGGGGGAGTGTTAATGATTCTGGGTGTGTGTGTGTGTGTGTGTGTGTGCGCGAGTGTGTGTGTGTGAGAGTATGTGTGTGTGCTTGCGTGAGTGTGTGTGTGTGTGTGTGTGTGAGAGTATGTGTGTGTGCGTGCGTGGGTGTGTGTATACACGTGTGTGTGTGTGTGTGTATGAGACTCACCAGTTGTTGACCTGCAGCAGGGTCAGGTTTGTCTGGGTGGCGATCTGTTTCTTCTCGTCCTCAGTAGGATAGGGGTGCTGTGGGAGGCACAGATCAGTCAGCTCATCCGGCTGTGCTGGCCCCTCCCCTCGGCCGCCCCACCCTTCCCCTCCTGCAGCCACACGCTGCCGCTCTTACCCCGATGTGCTGGAACAGCCAGGAGCGCATGACGTTGGTTGCCTGTTTGGGCAGAACTCCGCGTTTGTTCTTGGAGGAGCCAGCAAGGTCGTCATGGTTAAAGAAGCTCAGGTCCTGGTTCAGCTGCAGCTGGAGCTGCGGGGGAGGAGCCAGCAAGCAACCAATCACACAATGAATCCACCAGCAAGCAACCAATCACATAATGAATCCACACAATTAACCAATCAGGCAATCAATCAGTAGCAAAGTAACTCAATTTAAAGAATCGATTATTCAATCAGTAACTCAATCACAGAGTGTGACTGTCTGTGTATGAGTAAGTGAGTGTATGTGTGTTTGAATGCATGCATATGAGTGTGCCTCTGCATGTTCACAATGGTTTGTGCATGACAAAGACTCACCTGTGTATTTTGTATGCGTATCGTTCCAGGTGAGAGGGCTTGTGTCACTACCTGTCCCTGTGGAGTGACTACTGTGACAGGCTGGTACACAGTTCCACCTGCAAAACACACAAACATGTACACGTACACACACACAAACACGTACACACAATACCAGATTACACATCTCAGGGAGGTTGTACTGTCAAATTCAGCAAACGATGGTTCACTTGTTAGCAAAACCTGTCACGCTGCTCATACTAGCTTCTCAGTGGTTCATGGTGTAGGAAATGTGAAGATTAGGTTGGCTTTGGCATATGTTGGGAGACAGTGAGGGGATCTGGAGATGTTTAGAAGTAACTGGTCACTTAAGAGAAGCTAAAATGTGACAGCTGAAAATGCTGCTCATCGGCCCAACTGCATGACAGAGCAGCTCATAAACTGACTGCAGAATCTTTAACAGAACTGTTTTTATTCCCACAATTCCTGTGTGCTCCTGAAAGGAAGCAGTAAAACAGCAATGAGTCCTCCTTTGTGAATGGATATGATGTTGCAAAGTGCACAGGTGGGGTCTACCTATGTGAATTAGTATCGTGGAGATGTACCTGTCACCATCTGCGAAGGGTTAACGGTTGTCACAGTGACATTTCCTTGCTGCAGGGCAGAAGCTGGGACCACAATTCCCTGTGGGCTGAACGTTCCCGTGAAAGAGGAAGTGGAAGTCTGGAGAAGGCAAACACACCTACTGAGTACCTGAGTCTGTGCAGGTGAGTAGAGGCTGAGTACCTGTGTGGGTGAGTAGGGGTTGAGTACTTGTTTGGGTATGGGTGAGTAGAGGCTGAGTACCTGTGTGGGTGTGGGTGAGTTGGGGTTGAGTACCTGTGTGGGTGTGGGTGAGTAGGGGTTGAGTACCTGTGTGGGTGTGGGTGAGTAGGGGTTGAGTACCTGTGTGGGTGTGGGTGAGTACGGGTTGAGTACCTGTGTGGGTGTGGGTGAGTAGGGGTTGAGTACCTGTGTGGGTGTGGGTGAGTAGGGGTTGAGTACCTGTGGGGTGTGGGGTGAGTGGGTGAGTACCTGGGGGTTGAGTACCTGTGTGGGTGTGGGTTGAGTAGGGGTTGAGTACCTGTGTGGGTGTGGGTGAGTAGGGGTTGAGTACCTGTGTGGGTGTGGGTGAGTAGGGGTTGAGTACCTGTGTGGGTGTGGGTGAGTAGGGGCTGCCAGGCTCTCCGCTCAGCAGGGTCTCGCTGTTCATCTTAGTCTTCAGGCAGGCGATGTAGCGGCTGCAGAAGTCCTTGCACAGGTCGCTCACCTTCTCCAGCTCCAGCAGGTGGATCCGCAGCACCTGGATGGCCTTCACCATCTGTGGGAGAATCAGTGCAGTGCCACTCATTTTACTCAATGCAGACATACAGCAATGCTGAGGATACAGGTTTGCACCCATCACTTAATGAGAGTGAAACAGCAGCAGCAGCAGCACAAACAGCAACGCTAATGGCACTGATACTGAATTAGCAACTGTGCTAACAGCAATCCTAATGGCACTGACACTGAATTAACAGCTGTGCTAACAGCAATGCTAATGGAACTGATACTGAATTAACAGCTGTGCTAACAGGATCGCAAATGCAGCAGAACAGCTCATTCCTCACCAGATTGTCGAGATCAGGGTCATTGCTGAAGAAGGCTTTGCCCTCTTTCTCCTGACTGCGGACAAAGTTCTCGATGTCGACATCGAAGCTGGCAGAGGTGATGCATTCAGAGCTCTGTGTGGACTGCTCACACTTCTCAAAGAGCAGTGCTAAGAGCGGGAACAGGGGATGCCTGGGAAATGCACGCACACACACACGCACGCACGCACGCACGCACGCACGCACGCACGCGCACACACACACACACACAGGTAGTGCAGACACACATACGCATGTACACAAACACACGCACGAATGTACGCACGCACGCACACACACACGCACACAAGTATTGCGGATTAATTTAATTAACCAACACTTCCCCACATTCTTTGAGCTCTGGCTTATGGCAAGTTTATACAAGTATTCACTTAATCGACAATAAATGAGGCTACAGGTAGCCCACTCAAGTGGGGTTCTCAAACTTCTCAAACAATAATTAAGTAATTAAGGTCATCATGCATTTAAGTTCCATAATACACCAACAAACTTAATTAATTAATTGACTAATTTATGCTGTGTGTGTAGTCATTCTCTGGTGTGAAAGTCTGTTTTGGTTCACTGAGAGAGTAACTACATACTGCTCCCAAATCCAGCATGCCTGCCAAAATCTACTTACTTTCTCCCAGTCTAGAGTTGCATGACTGAACCTTTCAGTTCTGCACAGTTCAGATGTATGTCTATACATGCACTCTCATCTCACAGCTCACACAGGAAGGAACAGTGCATGCGGAAAGAACAGTGTGTATGGAAGGAACAGCGCGTACAGAAAGGAAGAGTGTGTACAGGAAGGAACAGCACACAGGAAGGAACAGCGCATATAGAAAGGAAGAGTGTGTACAGAAAGGAACAGCACACAGGAAGGAACAGTGTGTATGGGAAGCGCAGATGCAGGAAGGGAATGGTGTACCTGTAGATGGCCTCCTTGTCTGCCTCCATGGGCGTCTGTGTTTCAGGGGAAGGGGGGCTGCTGGGGGCCTCTTCTCTAGCGTCCGGAAAACGGTGGTCTGTGCTGTCGTCTGTCTGCTCCACCGCTCGCATCTGCAGGCAGGAGGGAGGCATGTACAGAGGAGGAGGAGGAGGAGGAGGAGGAGGAGGGTGAAGACGAAGTGAGTGCCTCTCTCTGGCTGAGCTCTCCTCCTGACTGCCAGTGTGACTGAGGGATAGCTACCTGCCTCTAGGCTCAGCCAGCAAACACTGCACCTCTTTCATCCCACACCGCGCACGGCCAGGGCCTCCATCGCCTCACCCTCTCCACCCCGATGGGAGGCTGATAGGGGTGGGGGTGATGGTACTCAGAGCTCAGAGAAACTACGCTCATGTCGTCACTGGCGTCAGCTCATGGCTCGTGATGCGACAGTCAAACTTCTCTATCTCACAAAGGCAGGAATTTTGGATACAGGCAGATTCTCACACATAAAACTGATATCAACAGGTAATTAAAAAATACAAAAAATCTATGACATGAAGAATGTCATGGCAGAAAAAAATAGACAACCACTGATTAAAGAAACAAGTTGAAAATGGCAAAAGAGTTCTGATTCAAAAGGAAGAGCTGACTACGCTTCCAGCCCTCGGGACGAATGACAGCTGACTGTTCTGCTGGGTGATGTGACACAGTAACAGTGAAGCCAGGCCTGGAAATGAACGTACTCTCAGAGCTCATTTAAACAGCTTTGTTCAGCCTGTCACTGCAGTAGGTGGAGACCTTGGGGTGATCTGTGCCCTTGTAACATGCATATCCATTCAGGACTGAAATGTCAACCCCCACTGACACTAACCCCACAGAGTTTAACCCTGGACCTAACTCTAGCCCTAAAGTCTAACCCAAGAGAGTCCAACACAAACTCCATAGTCTGACACTCATCTCACAGAGTCTAACCCTAAAACTGACACCACAGAGTCTAACACTAACTCTGACACCGTACTCTCCCTGAGGCCGCAGGAGGGAGCCAGCAGCCATACAGGGAGACTGACACGACAGTGTAGCCATTGAAAACACACAGTGACCAGTAAGCCCTAGCATGAGCTAATGATGGCAACCCTCGATCTCAGTCACAGACAGCAGGAAACAAGAGTCACAGGGAGCAGGAAACAGAGTCACAGACAGCAGGAAACAGAGTCACAGACAGCAGGAAACAGAGTCACAGAGAGCAGGAAACAGAGTCACAGGGAGCAGGAAACAGAGTCACAGAGAGCAGGAAACAGAGTCACAGAGTCTGGACACGCTTGTTTACTGCCACATGTGACATCATGCTCTCTCTGAAAATAGCTGTGCCAACGTTCAAGTGGTTAAACAGAAAACAGAAGCCATGAGCACACCATTACCACCCGCCTTCTCCCTCAAAGTGACCCCCCAGGAAGGAGGGGATACTGACATACCCAGGGAAGGAGGGGATACTGACATACCCAGGAAGGAGGGGATACTGACATACCCAGGAAGGAGGGGATACTGACATACCCAGGGAAGGAGGGATACTGACATACCCAGGGAAGGAGGGATACTGACATACCCAGGGAAGGAGGGGATACTGACATACCCAGGGAAGGAGGGGATACTGACATACCCAGGAAGGAGGGGATACTGACATACCCAGGAAGGAGGGGATACTGGATACTGACATACCCAGGAAGGAGGGGATACTGACATACCCAGGGAAGGAGGGGATACTGACATACCCAGGGAAGGAGGGGATACTGACATACCCAGGAAGGAGGGGATACTGACATACCCAGGGAAGGAGGGGATACTGACATACCCAGGGAAGGAGGGGATACTGACATGCCCAGGGAAGGAGGGGATACTGACATATCCAGGAAGGAGGGGATACTGACATACCCAGGAAGGAGGGGATACTGACATACCCAGGGAAGGAGGGGATACTGACATACCCAGGAAGGAGGGGATACTGACATACCCAGGAAGGAGGGGATACTGACATACCCAGGAAGGAGGGGATACTGACATACCCAGGAAGGAGGGGATACTGACATACCCAGGAAGGAGGGGATACTGACATACCCAGGAAGGAGGGATACTGACATACCCAGGGAAGGAGGGGATACTGACATACCCAGGGAAGGAGGGGATACTGACATGCCCAGGGAAGGAGGGGATACTGACATACCCAGGGAAGGAGGGGATACTGACATACCCAGGAAGGAGGGGATACTGACATACCCAGGGAAGGAGGGATACTGACATACCCAGGAAGGAGGGGATACTGACATACCCAGGGAAGGAGGGGATACTGACATACCCAGGAAGGAGGGGATACTGACATACCCAGGGAAGGAGGGGATACTGACATACCCAGGAAGGAGGGGATACTGACATACCCAGGGAAGGAGGGGATACTGACATACCCACTCACAAAGATTTATGTGACTCAGCCTTCAAACATAACAGCCGGAGAAAACCATGAAAAAAAAATGGGAAAATTATTTTCCAGGCACTGTGATGCAAGGCAATTTTATGGCAACTTAAAACTGTTCTCCCTGCATGTTTGTGAGGCTTGTAGCACTCTTACAGGCCAGAGACGGTAGCAGATTACAGGTGACAGACCTATCACAGCCGTGGCCTCCCAGCAGCGGGCCACAGATCCACAGGAAGTCCCACACTACTTCCTTTATGAGGAGATCTGAGGGTTTCATGATCTGAATGGTTTTGACCTGAGTTTCAGGACACAGTCTGTGAACATGAACCCTGAACACAGTGAGTGGAAACCTGCTTTACTAACCTGCCAGGGGTAGTGCTTTAATTACTATCCATTTTAAAGATGCTAAATAAAAAAATAAAACTAAACAAGGTACATGCATTAATCACTAAGTTACAGAAGGCCAGCTGAGTTTCTCTGACACAGAGGGGTTTTAATGTCAATTTTATGCAGAGTGTTTTATGCAAGCTTTCATCATTTGATTAGTGACTTCTCTCTGTTGCTCGCTCTCTCCATTTCTGAGGACCTTTTCCCCTCCTGTTCTCTCTTTCCTCTCTGTCACTCTCTCTCGCTCCCTCCCTCTCTCTCACACAGAGACGGGAGTTCAGGCCATGTGACTGCAGCACATGTGACAGGGCTACAATGGCATTGATTGAGGGCAAAACTGTTAAAAATACTCCTCCGTGAGAACTGGAAAATATCAGGTTAGTCATGGACCCCTAAGTCTGCTGATGCCTGATGGCAGCAAACAACTAAGACACACACACACACACACACACACACACACACACACACACACACACACACACACACACACACACACACACACACACACACACACACACACTCACACTCACTCACACTCACACTCACACACACTCTCACTCACTCACTCACTCACACACACACACACACACACACACACTCACTCACTCACTCACTCACTCACACTCACACACACACACTCACTCACACACACACACACACACACACACACACACACACACACACACACACACACACACACACACACACACACACACACACCACTCACACTCTCACACACACACTCACACTCACTCAATCACACACTCACTCACTCACTCACTCACACACACACTCACACACACACACACACACACACACACACACACACACACACACACACACACACACACACACTCACTTACAATGACAAGTCACAGACAAAACACATAAGTACACACACACAGTAACAGACACATGCACACAAAGTCATGAACACACAATAACATTAACACATATGCACAGACACCTAACTCTGAATGAGAGTATTCAGCAGACAGAATTGTGAAACTGTCCCCACATTCATATGCAGCTGTAATATAGCAAACCTACCCAACAGATGGCAGTAATGACTGAAATAAGGGTCACTTTGCTGCAGATTTATCCCTGAGGTTTTCTTTATTAAACAGAACTTCATGACTTGGCAGAGTCTACAGAGACATCAAACATATCCTTTGATTTCTTTGTTTGTCTGGATACACAGAGCTGAAATACAACGTGACCCACGGACCAGAGGTGCAAACCCTAAATCAGACCACAGAGCTCACCAAGGCCCAATGGCAAGGTCTCCTCATCAAACACCATTGTGTTATAAATATGAACACAACTGATGCAGACTGTTTACTGCCCTCTGGTGGCTGTAGTGTGTAACTACCCACCTGCTCTCCCTCCTGGTACTCCATAGACATGGACTGTGACGCCATCATAGCTACTGCACACACGGCTGCTGAAGCATTATCCAAGTGTGGGACTGAGCCAGTCCTGCAACAACACACACACACACACACACTTACTCACATATACTCAAACCCACATAGATGTATTTATAAAAACTAGTGTTAATGTTACCTCCTAGTGGATGCCCTAAGAGCAGTGTTAAGCACTTGTGCTCATTAATAATTTGCCCTAAGAGCAGTGTTAAGCACTTGTGCTCATTAATAATTTGGCCTAAGAGCAGTGTTAAGCACTTGTGCTCATTAATAATTTGGCCTAAGAGCAGTGTTAAGCACTTGTGCTCATTAATAATTTGCCCTAAGAGCAGTGTTAAGCACTTGTGCTCATTAATAATTTGGCCTAAGAGCAGTGTTAAGCACTTGTGCTCATTAATAATTTGGCCTAAGAGCAGTGTTAAGCACTTGTGCTCATTAATAATTTGCCCTAAGAGCAGTGTTAAGCACTTGTGCTCATTAATCATTTGGCCTAAGAGCAGTGTTAAGCACTTGTGCTCATTAATAATTTGCCCTAAGAGCAGTGTTAAGCACTTGTGCTCATTAATAATTTGGCCTAAGAGCAGTGTTAAGCACTTGCGCTCATTAATAATTTGGCCTAAGAGCAGTGTTAAGCACTTGTGCTCATTAATAATTTGCCCTAAGAGCAGTGTTAAGCACTTGTGCTCATTAATAATTTGCCCTAAGAGCAGTGTTAAGCACTTGTGCTCATTAATAATTTGGCCTAAGAGCAGTGTTAAGCACTTGTAAATTTCACTCACTTGTGTGATGATTGGTCTGATCAGCCTCTGCACTGTATGATCTGCTGTCACCGTGTTTTACTCATCCTGGCTATCTGCACTTTGGTGCTGTTCTTCAGCCAAGAGCAGGATCTGCATCTACAGTGCATCATTCACACAGCTGCATATGCGCTAGTGGCACAACAACACCTTCTCTATTTCCCATTCTAATCACTGCTCTGATGTCATTATCTACATCATCTACATTATCTACAGAGTTCGCTCTGTGCACAGTTGTAGGATAACTTTTGAACTGGGTCAGTGGTACCAGACTGGATTATTTTAAGAGGGGTTTTGCCAGGTGGATGGAGGGGCACTTAGTGAGCTGGGCCTTGTTTTTACAGTAAATTTAGGACAGATTCCACGTTTTAAATGCCACCTGCAAGACTACCTCTGAAAGTGTAGCCCTTTTATCCTGTACATGTACTCCCTGAATATATTATTATTATTAATATTGTAATATTTGTCTTATGTGCTTGGTTTTAGACATGGTTTAACGATTGACTTGTTTTGCGATGAGGGGTTTTGCCTTCACCTAATGGCAAAACGAACAGATCTAATCATGACGTTGTTTTTTGAATGTACCATTCGATACACTTGCACATTTTCAGTCAATTCTGCATCTGAGCACAACAAACGTATGGCGTTCTTAACATGTATTAAACGTGTTCATCCACAGAAACACCAATAAACTTTAACAGGCCAGCGGCATTATGCTATTTTACTGTATCTAGTCAGTATAGTTAAGAGTTATGGATTATAAGGTTACAGTCTGTAACTCTAGTACAGCTTACCCTGGGATCACCTATCTGACTGTCAAAAACATACCTTCTGGATATCTCAACGTTAGCCATTCCCACGCAACACAAGCTCTATTTCAAGGGACGTATTCTAATTCTCTAGTCAGAAAGCTGGCATAATGCTTATCTTATGTTTATATGGACATATTCAGTTGACGTTTGATCGACTTGGTGTAGTGAACTTGCTTGAGAAATGTGGGCGGTCTCGCAAGCAAAGTTAGAGTAGTTGAGGTCGCGGCCAACACTTTATTGAAACTTGTCGTTGCCGACAAACAAAATGTAAGGATACATGAACGAGTGCCGCAAGGTACACTTGTGTTGAAGTATCTTCATAACTAGACAGCAAACTTCACATTTCAAATTTGTACTTCGCGGTGTGGAAATATGCCCCGAAAATGGATAATGTTGGTTGGATAATAAAGGTACCTGCATTTTTTGTCCGGCGCCTGAAAGCTAGTTAGGGTAAACTAACACTAACCAAGCCATACAGCTAGATAGTGTCAGATTAAGCTAAGCACCGCCAACTGAGTTCCCAAGGAAAGAACTTGGCTAACGTTAGCTACAGGATCTCGCACATGGTCAGGCTGCTAGCTAACATTAGCCAGAAAGACCCTCGTCAACATTTTGCTACTTTAAAAGCAAGCAAACAAGCGTACTTGCTGAAGTCTGCGACCTACACGATCACCAAAACAACGTTCAACAGATTGTTTGACCGCTACATATGATGTATAATGTTGGTTAGTTGGCCTAAAATGTAGCTGTATAGCTGGCGAACTAAATGAAAACAGTTTACTGGCCAGGCAGCCTGGCCGTCCGCTGGATTCACAAATGCAAAGTAGCAAACTGCAAATATCCGCCATATTACTTTTCCGTATCGCAGCAGCTCGTAAAATCCAAACCTGGCCAAGTTACCGCTGGCTAAGAGGCACACAGCTAGCTAGGCCGGATCTGCCTCTTATCGAACAAAAACTATATGGTATGAGCTCACTACAGCCAAATATACTATTCTAACATTGGTTATTTTAACATGTCCACTACAAGTTAACTGGCCCACTAAGTTGTTTTCCTTTTAAAAACGCCCTGTCCCTTTAATTGTAATAAAAACCAGCCCACTCGAGTCTATCAATCAAGCTGGGGACAGCTGCCTATCCCTCCCCTTGCGCCTCGGCCGAGGAGCGGATAAAAAAAGAAGCGGGCCTCGCTTCAATTTCTCGTCCTTGGTTTTCCAGAAATCTCCTTTACCAAAAAGAGCCGACATATTTCTACCCCTCTCAATGCAGGTTTTCGATTTTCAGTCAGCCAACCCACCCCGGAGTTCACACTTCTAGCAACCCTACACTGCTTCCTCGTTCGGCTGAGGGCATTTTTACTGCCGCTCATATTGTTTGATTGATAGGGAACGGAAAAAGAAGATTTTGAGTGACAGCTTACCTGAGTGCCAATCTTCGTCACACTGACAAGCGGCTGCAGCAATCGGGACCCGCAGTTGTCGTGTTGCGTCATCGCGTATCGACACGCATGGTCGTGATTTCGTGAATATTCATGATTGGGGAGGAGACCGTGACGTCAAAAGATGCCTTGTTCTCGCCCCCTGAGACTTCAGCATTGTGATGTTCAGCAGGAGGAAGGAAGTCTCATATTTGGATAGCTCTGCCTTCTCATGGACTGAAGTATTACGTGAAAACTATAGTTAAGAGTTGAGGACTATGATTCAGGATACCCGTTAAAACACAAGTTAGAATATTCAAAGCTATGAAGTACCAGCTAGCAGAAAGAATAGCCAAATGTTGTGTTTATCAGTGTGGCCATGGTACCACACATCTTTCACAAAGCTGTCGGTCTGTAACTGTAGGTAATGCCTGTATGATTACAGCATTGTGTTAATGAGTAAGAGTGGAAAAAAGGCCATGTAAAATCACTGCTGATCAATGTCATGCCAGTTCCATTTCACTGTTGTGGAAATACTGTCTAAAGGTCTGCCTCTTATGTCCCATCAATAGGTACTTTATACACACAATTTCAGTTTTAACCAAAACCAATACGTTTCTGTTCTATTCCAAAGTGCAAGAAAAGCACCCCATAAACTACCTGTAAAGCGAGTATGTGGAACAATTTTAAGACATGCCTTTCTGTCTCCATGTGCGTGACAGGTCTCAATGATTAACATATAGTATTCCAGTACATGAAAACCAAACCACCTCCAAAAGACATACTTATACTGCATGGTAAGTTTTGTCATGTGCTCTTGATAACAGCTAGCATTATGCTACTCAGATTGAATACAGAGGAGCCAAACACAATCCAAAGAGCTACATTGAAGTGGAATCATCTCTTTTGAGCATCTAAATGTACAAATACATGCATACTGTACAAAAATGGATACAATGCTGAGTAAGAGACAAACACAAACTGTGATAAAGGCTAAGCAGAGGACACAGGCCACTTTATCCTTGTTCATCCACTCTGCTCAGTGGATGCACAGCTGCACAGACAGCTCACTGGATGCGTCTGGTTGCTCATTAGTTAGCATGGCTGCAGACCACCGTGATGGGTCTGGTTGCTCATTAGTTAGCATGGCTGCAGACCACCGTGATGGGTCTGGTTGCTCAATAGTTAGCATGGCTGCAGAAGGAGACCTCCAATCTGGGTCTGGTTGCTCATTAGTTAGCATGGCTGAAGAATCAGACCTCCAAGATGAGTCTGGTTGCTCATTAGTTAGCATGGCTGCAGACCACCATGATAGGTCTGGTTGCTCATTAGTTAGCATGGCTGCAGAAGGAGACCTCCAATCTGGGTCTGGTTGCTCATTAGTTAGCATGGCTGAAGAATCAGACCTCCAAGATGGGTCTGGTTGCTCATTAGTTAGCATGGCTGCAGACCTCCATGACGCTGGAGGAGGGGTGACTGCTGGGACACATTTGACAGGAGCTCCAGTGAGGTGATCATCTGACCACAGATTTTAACCTGGGTTGAGCACAGCCAGTTTCACTGTAAGAATACAGGTTATAAACAAAGTTAACTGCTAAACCATCAAGGTAAGATCTTTAGAGTAATGAATCATTATGAATATCCCCAACACAAAGAGACACACACACACACACACACACACACACACACACACACACACCATCTGACATACACACATCTGACACACACACACACACACACCATCTGACACACACACACACACACACCATCTGACATACACACATAGACATCTGACACACACACACACACACACCATCTGACACACACACACACACACACACCATCTGACATACACACATAGACACACACACACACACACACACACACATCTGACATACACACATAGACACACACACACACACACACACCATCTGACACACACACACACACACACACACCATCTGACATACACACATAGACACACACACACACACACCATCTGACATACACACACACACACACACACACCATCTGACATACACACACACACACACACACACACACACACACACACACACACACCATCTGACATACACACACACACACACATCTGACACACACACACACACACACTGACACACACACACACACACACACATACACACATACACACACACACACACACACACACACACACCATCTGACATACACACATACACACACACACACACACCATCTGACATACACACACACACACACACACACACACACACACATCTGACATACACACATCTGACACACACACACCATCTGACATACACACATAGACACACACATACACTGTCTGAGATACATGCATAGACACACACTGTCTCACAGACACACATGCTGTCTCACAAGCACAGATACATGCACATGAAATCATAATCCTCAGCTTCACTCAAATACTTAAACTCATATTTTATTCTCCGAAGTACAAGAGTATTTGACGAGGCAGGGATCAACAGGTAGATTAACTTAGAGGGCTGATGGGCAGACAGGTGGGAGGCAGAGTGGGCCTCCAGGGTTTGGACTCCAGGGGTAGGGGGCTCTCTCTCTCAATGTCTGGGGGACGGCCGTCCGGAGGAGGGCTGGGGAAGTCGGTATTTGGCCATCTCCACATCCATGTCCGCGAAGGTGTACATGTTGTAGTGATGGTGCTGCAGGTTCTTGTAAGTGCCGATGTCGAAAGGCTCGGGCTCAGGTTCCGGAGGGGCAGGGGCCGCTGCAGCAGCTTCTAATGGGAGAGAGAGATGGATGAGTGTCCTGGGAGTGGCACATGCTCCTACCACAGCATTCTATAACTGAATGCATTCTAAAACCTATGCAGTATTCTAGAACTGCATGACTGGAGCTTCAGTATTCTGGAACCGCATGGCTGGAGCTTCAGTATTCTAGAACTGCATGACTGGAGCTTCTAATAGACTCCACAGACTGTGTGCACAGTTTTTCTTGTTGTAAGTCTATCATCATTAAAGGAAAATAACAAATAAAAGATACACACTGAAGGGACAAAAATCTATATTAACTAATCTACATTAAGTTTTGGTTGAGGAATTGGAAGACGTAACTTTAAAAAATATAAAATAATTTTAAAACAGGCCTAACTAAAATGTGTCTATCTGTGAAGCTTAGGCTATACTGTAGTTAAATTTGGGGGTGAATGTGAATTTTCACACCTGTTTGATGAAGAGGCATGCAGTGGGGTATTTCCTACTGGGGGAATGCCCCCCCCAATCTTCCTGTCTCACTTGCACAGTTAGGAGACGTGACAACGACCTCAATGCTTCCTGTTCTGCCCCTCCCAGGAAATCTACCCTAAACTAATCACACATCTGATTTCACTCAAACTCAGTCCTGCAGGGCTGCTTCATCTGCTGCATTCTGGTGTGTTTCAGCAGTCAATGTAAGCGACTCGGTGTCTGAGGATCCCACACTGTCCATCTGACTGGCCCAGACTAGTGGCTGATTAGAAGGACAGCACTAAAGCCACTCACTGGCCCTTCAGCTGATGTGAATAATAAAGCAGATATTACATAAATAAAATGAAGGGCATCTGCTGCAAGATGGTTCATAAAAAATAAACAGATTTAAAGTTGATTACTAACTAAACCTTCTTCCAAAGTAAACAGTGGGAAGTTGTTGAAAGTGGCAGGCTTTTAAGTTGAGGATATGACAAAATTAGAAGACAACACCATACAGCACAGACAGGGGGCTATATCAGTGAACTAAGGAGTGGACTGTTTCTAGCTGTAGTGAATTGCCATACGGTATGGTACACTGTGTCTAGCTGTAGTAACCTGTGGTACTATGTTGTGGATTAGGGCTGGCCTTGAGGGTGGTTTGATTTCCAGGAGAGAAACCTTTTGATATCAAACAAACTTTGTGTCTTAAGGGTGCAAGCTGTCACACAGTGCTTTAGGAATCAGCCAGGAGGCCACAGCAATTTTCAGGCTGTAGTTTAACAGCATGACTACAGTTGGGTGGGTAAAGAGCTGGATTACAGGGTGTAAGAGCTGAATGAGCGGAGTTTAAACTGTGAAGATAATTTCTTTGTGTCAGTTTTAAATTAGCTTTAGGGTTCTACTTCAGTAAATATAAAAGCTCTAGCTTTATAATGTAATTTATGCAAGTCTCTCTGGACGAGTGGTGGACTAAGACTTGCAGTCAAAGGCCAGAGCTAAAGCACTGTGCTAGCGCTGAGCCACAGGCCTGGGCTAACGCATTGGTCTGTCAGATTTAAAGATTTTTGGTTACATTTGAATTGACGATATTAAATAGTAGGCTATTTTGCTTCTTTTTTATTAATTTTGTTCTTCCTTTGCCCTCTGTATGTCCTAAAGCAACCAGATGAGGAAATTAAACTGACTGATGTCTCTGGGCAGTACAAGGAGTGAAACTGTGCTTATTCAGAATCATAACACACACACAGCAGAGAGATTACAACACAACGGTTACAGGCATCATGCATCATTCTCCCAAATATACATTCGACAGAGAGAGAAAAAGAATGAACGGTTAAGGAAAATTGAGAGAATTACAGAGTGAAGACCAGAAAAAAAAATGGAAGACCCTGTTCAGAGGTCTCACACATTCCCAGCTGTTCCTCCCCACATGGGGGTAAGAGCTGAGCTGGGAAGGCCTACTGGAGCTCCGGGCGTTACTGCAACCGCATCTTACCCCTACAAATACACCGTGACCTTACCACCTTACCACTGACTTCAGTGAATGTTCTGTTATCAGTAGCTTTTCCACATACACTGTAACCTTCAGCACACACACTTATCATTAGCTCTTCAACACAAGTGTACTCTTACCATTAGCATTACTGGACATTATGAGACCAGCGAGACAGCTTTAACACATCCACTGAGTCCATAACATCAAACTCAGAGTTTCAAACACGGGTTCAAACACATTTTAACCTCACATCCTTATCATTAACTTTAGAAAATGCAATTCCTCAGATGTAATAAATAAATAAATAAAAAAATGAAATAAAACAGAAAAAGGAGCCCAGAGAGCAGTGCTGTTGAAGAGATGAGAATGAAAGAGAGAGACAGCGCCCCTCAGACAGAATCCTCACAGCACAAGGAAAACGTCATGAGAAGAGACAGAGCAGGCCAGAGGGTGAGTCAGCCTCACAACTCTTTCCAAGATTCAAGAGCTTCAGTGAACCATCTAACAGGCCAGTCTCATTCTTGGTCGCCCCACAGCCATCTTTGTGTGTGTGTGTGTGTGTGTGTGTGGTTTGTTGTGTGTAGGGAAGGTCATGGGAAGGTAAGAAACAGGTAAAGATCCCAAAAGGCATGCAGATGTAGAAGTGTGAGGGACACAGACAGATGAACCCTAAACCTTCAAGTTAAAATGAGAGATGAGACTAGGTGCAAAGCAGGCAGTGCAGGGCAGATTAATCACCATCTCCATGGATACAACGCATGCAAGTATCATGCAGTTAAGACCAACTGGGTGAACCAATCGAAAGCTCTGAAGGCACTCTGTCGTGTGCAGCATGAGGCCCCCAGGCCTGAGGTCACATGGCACTTTAATTTGGGCTGAATCTGCCAGCTGTGAGCTTTGCCAGAATAGTAATGATGGAAGTGAAGCATATGGGCAAAGCAGCAGCAGTTATTGTGTTAGGCTTCTAGCCCCTAAATAGCTATAACATTATGTGTCTCTGGAAGAGTTTGTGAAATGAATGGGAAATGTGAATGAGATGGTGAGGGAGCACAGGGTTCCACAGGAGGAAAGAGGAGGGGTGAAGGGGTGTGGTGTGTACCCTCAGGTGACTCCACAGCGTCAGCAGGAGCCTCTGCAGGAAGCTCCTCTCCTGCAGCTTCAGCCACTACAGGAGCAGCGTCTACCAGCTCCTCAGAGCTTGGAGCGGCTGCAGCTGCTACAGCTTCAGCAGCTTCCTCTGCCACAGCTTCTGCAGGGGCAGCTTCTGCCACCTCAGCAACAGCTTCTGTCACGGCTTCAGCCACAGCTTCTGCCACAGCTCCTGCAACCTCAGCAACAGCTTCTGTCACGGGTTCAGCCACAGCTTCCACAACTTCATCAACAGCTTCAACTTCTGCAGGGGCAGCTTCTGCAGCTGGAGTTTCAGACACAGCTTCAGCGGCAGCAACAACTTCTGGTTCAGCAACAGAAACTTCAGGTGCGGCAGGAGAAACTTCTGTTTCAGTGGCAGCAACTTCTGGGACTGCTTCAAGAACAGCTTCAGCAGCCACAAGTACAGGGGCTGGGTCAGCCAGCTCCTCTGCCACTTCGGCTACTGCTTCCGCGGAAACTTCTGCAGGTGCAGCTTCAGCGGCTGCCAGCTCAGGCGCTGGATCAGCCACATCCACTGCGCTCACTATAGGGGCAGCGTCTGGTCCAGCTTCAGGAGCTTCCACAGCAACCTCCGCTACAGCTTCCGGCGAGCCTGTGAGTACGACTTCGGAAGTGGCATCAGGTGCAGCGTCAGAAATGGCTTCCAGCTCAGCTTTAGGCGGCCCCTCCACTGCTTCAGAAGCAGCAGCGGCGGCAGCAGCCAGACCTGAAACCTCCTCCTCCTCTGCCCGCGGCTCCGTGGCCTGCGCTGCTGTCAGAGCTAAAGCCTCCTGCTTCAGTGTGGCTTCCGTGTGAGCATCTCCATCCAGCTTCAGTTGTGCCTTCTCATCCTCAGAGTCTGAGTCCGAGTCAGAGTCTGAATCAGAGTCGCTGGAGGAGGATGACAGTGCTTCACTGCTAGAGGCGGCAGCAGCAGCAGCGGATGCCTCTTCAGCTGCAATCGCTTCGGCTGCGGGGGCTTCAGCTGCAATCGCTTCGGCTGCAGGGGCTTCAGCTGCAATCGCTTCGGCTGCAGGGGCTTCAGCTGCAATCGCTTCGGCTGCAGGGGGCTTCAGCTGCAATCGCTTCGGCAGCGGGGGATTCAGCTGCAATCGCTCGGCTGCAGGGGCTTCAGGCAATCGCTTCGGGGGCTTCAGCTGCAATCGCTTCGGCTGCGGGGCATTCAGCTGCGACCGCTTCGGCTGCGGGGCTTCAGCTGCGACCGCTTCGGCTGCGGGGGCTTCGGCAGCGACCGCTTCGGCTGCGGGGGCTTCGGCAGCGACCGCTTCGGCTGCGGGGGCTTCGGCAGCGACCGCTTCAGCAGCGACCGCCCGGCTGCGGGGCTTCAGCTGTGACCGCTTCAGCAGCGACCGCTTCGGCTGTGACCGCTTCAGCAGCGACCGCTTCGGCTGCGGGGGCTTCAGCAGCGACCGCCTCGGCTGCGGGGGCTTCAGCTGCGACCGCTTCAGCTGGGGGGCTTCAGCTGTGACCGCTTCGGCTGCGGGGCTTCAGCAGCGACCGCTTCGGCTGCGGGGGCTTCAGCTGTGACTGCTTCGGCAGCGACTGCTTCGGCTGCGGGGGCTTCAGCAGCGACCGCTTCGGCTACGACTGAGGGGGCTTCGGCTGCAACTGCGGGGGCCTCAGCTGCTGGGGCTTCTTCAGCAACTCCTTGAGCAATAACTGCTTCAGGTGCTTGTGCTTCAGCAAAAACTGTTTCTGCTACAACTGCTTCAACCACCTGAGCTTCTTTGACAGCTGTTTCGGCTGAGGAGATTTCTGTGGCTGCTGTTTCTGCAGCATCTTCTTTGGCAGCAGCTGCCTCTACAACAGCTTCAGTGACAGCTGTGTCGGCGATGGAGGGGGCGTGGCTATGGGAGGAGGCGGGGCTATGGGAGGAGGCTGGTTCAGGTGCCGCTACTGCTGCAGCTACCACAGCTTCAGCAGTGAGAGGGTCTGCACCCGGGTCAGGCACAGCAATGGCCTGTGGGTCGCAAAGCTTAGCAGGAAAGGCCACCACGGTCTTGTAGGCCAGCAGGGCGGCCCGTTCTCCCGGGGCCTGTACAGCTAAAGGGAAATGGCAAACAGGACAACAGGGTGAAATAAATTCATTCATCAGGGGGTAGGCACGGGTCATCCCCTAGGCAACCACCCATGGCAACACTCAGGCAACTCACCCAGTGGTTCAGATTCAAAATGGCTCCCCCGTCCCCACCTTCAGAAAACTGGGGCACATCTCTCAGTAGGACACTGGAGCTACAGTAACTTCACCTGCATACTGTGCTTTTGCCATTAAAGTAACAGGAAGCAAATACAGTACCTTCAATTCTGTCCTTTTATGATTAACTTGCAATAAAGAAATAGATTTAGAAGTTTTAATGTCAAATTACTGAAACACCACTTGAAAGATGTCCTCTCAAAGCAATGAATAGATCATTTACATACTTATATTTTTAAAATACCATAGGGTTACTACAAATACCTAATTAAATTCTGCATTAAACATACACTCTGATGACTCAAACTGAGGCTAACAGTGACAAACATTTATTCAGAATAATCAATAATGAAAGGACAAATTAGCACAAGAAATACAAGTCCACCTCTGGGGTTTTGTTTGACTAAATCAGTATTAAATTTTTTAATACTATCAACACTGCACAGAGAAAAATATCTTTCAATCCTATGCATGCTGTGCGTTTGAGGAGACATGATGAGGAAATGTATTCTGACCCTGGCCTCACTGCTCAGCACATCTCCCATCTGAACGCATCTGTGCTGAATCACATTTATGTTCCGCCTTTTAGCAAACACTCCTGTCAGCAAGCACGCACTGAGTGCATACAGCAGGTCCAGTGTTCTTTAATGTCTCCTGAGTGAGTTATTTTTATGGCAAATCTGCCAGGATGTCCTTCGTCTCTTCTGTCTGTTTCACTTTTGTATGGCGAACTTCATGGCCAATGCAGAGGGCCGGTCCCTTCCAACCTTCATAATGTGGGCACACACAGTGATTATCTCTGCCGTGGTATTAAGCCGATTGCTGACCCAGATTAAGCTTCTACTGAGAATTTCAGATGATTCCTTCCTCATATTCAGAAAAGGGAAGATGACAATGCCCTGTCCTGAAACAAAACAGATCTTCATCTTTCACAGAAAAGACGATTCTCTTCTCAAAGTGACCTTCATGTTTGGCCAAAAACACTCCAAAAAAAAAAACATATCCCCAAAAAGTCCATTTGTATTTTGTCTGACTACAAAACAAGGGACTAAAATGCCATTGAGATGCTTGAGAGCATATCTTCAGGAGTGCTTTTGCTGTGATGGTTTCAGAAAAGCCTTCATCATTGTGACTCTGCACTGAGGACCAGGTTGCCGCCACTGAACAATGACTCTCCAAGATACCTTCAGGTCATTCGTCCAACAGGAAAGGGACATCTTCACATGCTGGGTTTGATCTGGCTCCTGAGACACCTCTCCTACTGCATGTTGTACCTTGACTCTTCTTTCTGGTTTGACAGAATTGTTTGTATATGCAGACATCTGATTGCCTCATCAAGTGAATATTTTTATGGCTATTAAATGATTTATAGGGCTCTATGGGACGAACATTTGCTGAGACTATGATGATGGAAAAAGAATGCTCCAGGTGGATTTCTTTGCACTGTCCTTTCAAAGTAGAAATCAACGTAGGTGATGGAGTTCCAGATGCCTCAATGGACTTCTATACAATGGAAGCTTCACTCCTGGGTACATTTACGTGGTTTTTAAGATAGGTAATGTGTTGTAAGTGCATTACAAATGTTTTCCAAACCTTTACACGTCATTAACTATAAGATATTTTTGCTCTGTGCCGTGTAGGTAGCATTAAGCTGTGCATGTTTTAAATTGCGTTTCACTAGACTAACGCAAGCATTTCACTTTTCTCACATACATTGTTGCTACATCTTTATTTCGAAATTGCCATACATTTCCACACACTGGGACGCTTAGCGTAGCTGTTACTGCCCTCAAACCATCAACAACGGCGAAGATTTCATCACTTGACAGTTCCTATATTATCAAACAAATACCCAATATATATGGTTAGAAAAATGTGTGATTTTATGTTTCAGATCTTAAAAACTTTAATGACACAGGTAAGTCCATCGCCGTTGCATAGTTTATCTCGTCAAATCCTGCTCTGCAGTTGGAAAAAAAAACAAACTAATTAAAACTACGCAGACATATATACCTAAAGATGGCTTCAATTATCAAACAGTATTTTCCGTGTAACATCCTAGTCAAAAAAACAACTTAAATAATGACAAGAAAAATTAAACGTCAAAGAAATCATGCATACTCTTACTCGAAGCCTTCGCCTTTTTAGCCGGTTTCTTGGGCTCATCTGGCTTGGTGCAAAGTGCTGCAGACGGAGCCCTCCTCAAGACGCCCCAGCTCTCCAGCTGCAGACACTGGAAAAACCAAGTAAAATATGCAAGTGAGAGGTGAACCAAAAACCTACTAAACATGTCTATACAAAAATTTTCTGACCTCAGCTGACTGTCAGTTATCGAGTTAGCGAACAACCGAACTTCAGCTAGTTAGCAAATATATGTTTTGGTCTATGTTACTCGATAGCATGGTACACTATGAACAAAAACATAAGTCTATGAAACGCACATAGTAATCCACAAATACAAAGTTAACATGAATGTAGGAAGTCTATATCCGACTTTTAATAGACAAGAGCACCTTGCTAACGACCCTAGCTAGGACAACGTCCTGGCAGGCTGGAGGACCTAACGTTAGCTGGTGTGGTACAAGTTGTTGAACTCCAGGGTTAATTAAGGTAGTACACTTGTAATAAGTAAATTACAAAATACTTGTTTGAAAT
Source organism: Albula goreensis (assembly GCA_022829145.1). Classification (NCBI taxonomy): domain Eukaryota; kingdom Metazoa; phylum Chordata; class Actinopteri; order Albuliformes; family Albulidae; genus Albula; species Albula goreensis. The sequence goes on from CM040761.1 coordinate 26,311,198, forward strand.
GCTGAAAACATCGAGGTATCACATCATGACGTTACACAGCAGTTGTTTTAAAATAATGATGAATTGTAGAATTACCTTGAGAGACCCGATACGTCCTATGCGGAGTAAGGAGGCCGCCATCTTTGTTCTGTCAATATTTTTGTCCCACCAGAAACACTGAATCTTGTACTTGCGATTAGTGCACAAATTGCCTGGTTTTCAACTGCCAAAAATAAAGATGATTTCGAAGAGCATTAACTAACCTATGTGTTGGATTACTTCATACAGTTGGCATAACATAACCGCATGGACAAAATTACCAGCATTATTGAAACTTGTCAATGAGCCATTGCATTGTTATATTATAAGATAGTATTACCAACAACATGATTACAAAGTTGCCACGCATTTCAATGGAAGTTTAGCGCTAGCCCCCAGCAAGCAAACAATTTCCACATGTAGTTTCTTACCTGTCTTAGATATCATGCCATGTATGCTGTAAATAAAATATAATTTCGTGGCTACGTCTTATAACCAAGTATTTCGATATAAACAGACAGTTGTTATGAAAGTTAGATTTTCAGAAAGGTGTCTCTAAAAAGCCATGAATATGAGACAATAGCAGTACGATTTCTGTTACACTGACATCAAGTTTAAATATACAGCAAAGTCTTGGCGTGTTCAGCGCACAGCTATTAAGTTAAACACGAAAGATGATGCGCTGCCTGTTAAGTTCCTCGTTGGCAAATACTGTATTTATCTCACATCAGTTTTATCGGCTGTCACTTATGAATACGTGACTGTCGAAGGCGTGGCTGCGTGGCATTGAAACTTGTCGACTACAACGAGGATTAGTTGTTAACCTGTTTTCAGGTTAAATTTAATTTGATTGGTGCATCACGACACATTTCGTAATCAGATGTCAATTTGTATTTATTGAGCGACAGCTTTTGTATATGAATGCATGCATGTGTATTCATGTATTTAATTCCTATAAATAAAACAAGGCATCTGAATAATTCCATTTAGGTTTAACAAACTTTCAAAAATTACAGCCCAATTCAATAATGAATGTATTCTGTGACCCTCCCGTATTCTGCAGTAGTGAAACATGGTGAAATAGAGGACGATAAAAAAATACAGTATAAACCAAATGAGTTGCACGTCCACTACCACCGTTTAGTGTGATGTACAGTGCCATTTGAGTTTGTGTGACCCCTGGAACGATTAGGGTAAGGGTTTGTACTTGAAACTAAAACATTAAATAGCCCTTCAGAGTTTAGATGAGAGAACCAACCTGGTTCATGAAAAACACAAATTTTGATCATTTAAAAAAGTCAGCATTGATTAGCTAAAAATTAAAGCATTACATTCAATAACCAGCGGTACCTCCGAAAGCAGAGATCACTACCAAGCAGCTGCAAGACACTGATTGTGCTAGAAATGAAGAGTATTCCACCAGCTTTAGAACTGCTTCAACCGAGACATTTGCGGGTTTACATACAAAAATAATTGATTTAGGGTCCTTCCACGTTTGCATTTTTAGTTCCCAACTTTGGCTTAAGCAATATTAAATATTACGATGTCCACCATAAATCTGTTGCTCTTCTTAAGAAATCCAATGAGTGACCCTAGGACCAGCTGGCCACACATCCAGGGGTGTAAACGGCGCTCTTCAGAGTATCACCACGGCTGCGCTCCAATACTCACATTTGTCTCCTCCTTCGGAACGCAGCCCCAGCATTTTGATCCGAGATCTCTTTAGTGTCGCAGTTCAGTGTACGTTTGTGTTTATATACTCCATCTAGAGGCTGAAATGAACCGGTCCCACACACCATGGCTCCAAAATAATTCCTTTAATTACCAAAGTATCAGCATTTCTGCAACACCTCTCAGAAGAGTTCTTTTCACCGACCACATGCTGCTTCATACACCCATTATGAACATTCAAAATTAAATTGTTAGCGCAAATTAACCGTTTAATTGGTTACAAGATATGTCATGGTGTTATACAGTCACTAATTAGGCATCATCACATTGCAAAACTACACAATTCAGCAAGATGTAAATCAAAGCATTTAATTTTTCTGTGCGACTTAGATTTTTGTTTGCCGTTTGCACTTGACATGCATTATGTATTAATAGCAGTGCAGAGTGCAGAGTCCTGTCAAAGGATTTTACACACTGCAGCAGTCTGTTCAGAGATCCAGACGGTCCTCATCTGGAACTTCCTAAATAACTGCCATGATATTGGAAAGGTCAAACAAAGAGGATTCAGTCAGGAGAGAATGGGACACTTTACCCAAATTTGTTTATTCAACATCTTTTACTGAACACCACTGACATTGGAAAAAAAAAAAAAAAGAGACACCAAAAACATGGATGTAGGTGATCTTCACTTGGGGGCCCCTTCTTCAAACTTGGGCTCTGAAAGGGAAGCAAAAACAGCATGGCACATTAACACTGACCACATCCCCCTGCAGGCTATGTAATGTGATAAACCAGGGCCTGTACTGCACAGGAGGAGAGCTGGTCTGGGATCAGGTTTGCCATGTCCATATCCACACAACATGCACTATGAGCTACAATAACATTGACTTTAGATCAGCAATTCCCAGATGCTTTGTGAATACGGGCCTAGAGGTAAAACATAATAGTGAAATTGCCCTTTGCTGAGGAATGATTATAGAGAGTCTGAGTCTGCCGTGTAGTCCATCACAAGAACTGACTGCATTATCCAGTCAAGGCAAAAACCTGGTGCTGCGAGCAGAGATACAAATGGGTAAAATCTGAACCTCTCTTTATTCATTCTGGTGAAATCCTCTGAATAATTCACCAGACTACAAGTAGCAGTTCACAGATTGGCCCCAGCCCCACTCACCAGGGAACTTGAAGTCTGGGAACTTGGTCAGGTCGCCTCCGCCATAGAGCCGCTGCAGTCTGGTCACCTCCTCAGACAGGCTCCTCTGGTACTCAGGGCCTGCATCTACCAGCCCACCCGACGACCTGCAGGACCATAAAACCACAACCATGTCCACTGTCTGGCTCCACTCCATACAGCGTTGCACCAGATAAGTTTCATCGGCACGCACCACGCTCTGTACGCACACCCAAGCGGGGGCGTGCAATGAGGGAAAGGTAAGCGGTCAGTGAGTGTGTGTGCTGAATTAGGGTCCTTATCCCGATTAGTCACCATGAGTGGGCTGTCTGTGTGTACCATGGGATGACAGACATATTGCATATGACCCTCTACGCCATGTGAATTTCCCCACTCACTGCACTGTGTGGGCATGCTGGCTTTTGAGCTCCTTCGTGTTTAACTAGGCAAGCTGTGGGGTGACTTTTACCTGGCGTACAACAACTAAGCTTGTTTTTGGGAAAGAGGTATATCCTGAATTATTTATCCAGACACAATCACAGGCATTAGATTTACATGCTGAAGTTTGTATTGCAAAAACAACACTACAGTAAGAGGAGAGTAGGGAAAGGATGAGGGAGAGGAGGAGAGGAGGATGAGGGAGAAGAAAACGAGCTGACGTGACTCACCTGCTCTTGGCAGAGTACTCACGGATCTTGTCCAGGAAGAGTTTCTGGATCGGGTCCAGTTGAGCTGAGAGTCAGAGGAAAAGTAAATGACCCTCTGCTGAAGCAGCAGGCTTACAGACATGCATCCCTGCACGTGTGTGTGTGTGTGTTTACTCTGCCCCATATCAGTAAAAACACAAGATTAAATCACTCAAACTTCCTGAACTTTCTTCACAAAAACAACACCTGGGAGAACAGTGGGTAGAGACAGGGAGCAGGACACAAGGACTGGGTGAGTAGAATCTGTAGATCATAATACTGTGGGGGTCATGCCCTACACATTCCACAGAGAGAGAGAGCAGCTCTAAAGAGTTCGGCTCATGGCACTGCTGAGCGCTGAGCTTTCGTTTCCCTGCTTTTATCCAAACAGATGGCTGGCTCTCTTATTAACACAGGGAAACACTTCAAACCAGTCCCCCCGGGACCCCTGTATTCCACAGGTTGAAAACAAACCCATCAAAGTGCATCAGTCACCCAAAGATAACCAAAAACATTCAGACATGTTCATATTGACCACACTGTGCATGGCCCTCCAGGGGAACTGGAGCTCACAGGTGACTGCTGTCATGCAGCTCCCGGGTGTGGGAGAGGATGCAGAGAGGACAGGAGAGAGGAGAGTGACAGAGCAGAGTTTTGGCTGACACTGAAGACCCCTTCCACAGATCCATCACTCCCAGCAGCCTCTCCTCAAACTGGGGCAGGTAGGCAACGAGATCTCCCTGGGTGGGAGAACAGCCACCAGACCTCTAGTCTTTACCATAACCTTACCATTAATCTTTAACCTTTTAACTCCAGTATATCATCATACACAAAATAAGCTTTTTAAACTGTAACAGAATTGCTATAAAAAGAATCCTAATAAAATATTTTTGGAAAAAACATGTCTATTTTTCCCCTGAAAATCGCTGGGAGTGAAGATTAGCGAGATTGGTTTTGCGATCTGTAAAGATCCCAAAGTGAACCAGCCTCCTTTATTCTGTAAGTGGCAGTTTAGAAATGAACAGGCAGATTTGTAACTAGTACTAGAAAACAACCACCCCCGGGGAAAAAAAACACCCCTGGGGAAAAGGAATAAAGGCAGGAGGGAACAAGGAGAGGAAAAAAAAAAAAACAACTGAAAGTTGAGACAAAGGTAAATTAAAAGAGAACCCTGCAGAGACCAGAGCGGACACAGATGAGGGGTGTGAATGATGGTGAGAGTGCCAAGCCATGCAGCGTGCAGTGCAGACGCACAGATGCGGATTGCAGCACAGGAGAGATGCTGGTGACCACGCTAGCACATTACGGATGCATGCGGGGGGTGAGCGTGCAGAGTCACATGACCCAGCAGTGTAGCCGGAGTGAGTGAGTCACACAGATGAATATGCAAATAAGTAGGTCCCAAAGTGCTGGTGCAGTGCGCAGAGCTGCTTCAGTCTACAGGATGAGGTGACAGTGAGGGGGTGAGCAGGGGCTTTGAAAGCTACAGAAAATGTGTCAGGCAAAAAAAATAAACTATGGGAAAAGTATAAAAAATAAAAAGGTACTGTATTTCTGTAATTAAGACTTAAGATGTCACAGGGGATGGACAAATGGCTTTCAGTGGGCAGCTGGGTCCCACAGGAGGAAAGAGGAGGGGTGAAGGGGTGTGGTGTGTACCCTCAGGTGACTCCACAGCGTCAGCAGGAGCCTCTGCAGGAAGCTCCTCTCCTGCAGCTTCAGCCACTACAGGAGCAGCGTCTACCAGCTCCTCAGAGCTTGGAGCGGCTGCAGCTGCTACAGATTGAGCAGCTGCAGCTTGAGCAGCTGCTTCCAGCAACAGCTGCAGCTTCTGCAGGGGCAGCTTCCCCCACAGCATCTGCAACTTCAGCAACAACTTCTGCCAGCTTCCACCTGTGCAGTAGCTGCAACAGCTGCAGCTTCTGCCGGGCAGCTTCCCAACTTCACAGCATCTGCTGCTGCTTCAGCTACAACTTGCACAGCTTCCACAACCTGTGCAGTAGCTTCAGCTAACTTCAGGGGCGGCAGCTGCTGCTTCAGGCGGCTTCGGCTGCTGCTTCCCGCTACAACTCCGGGCGGCTTCGGCTGCTGCTTCAGCTACAACTTCCGGGCGGCTTCAGCTGCTGCTTCAGCTACAACTTCGGGCGGCTTCCGCTGCTGCTTCAGCTACAACTTCAGGGGCAGCTTCAGCTACAACTTCAGGGGCGGCTTCAGCTACAACTTCCGGGCGGCTTCAGCTGCTGCTTCGGGCGGCTTCGCTGCTGCTTCGCTACAACTTCCGGGCGGCTTCAGCTGCTGCTTCGGGGTGGGTGTGTACCTGCTTCAGGTGACTCCACAGCTGCCAGCAGGAGCCTCTCAGCTGCTGCTCTCCTGCAGCTTCAGCCACTACAGGAGCAGCTGCTGCTTCCTCAGAGCTTGAGCGGAGCTTCCACAACCTGTGCAGTAGCTGAAACTTCGGCTGCTGCTTCCGGGGCAGCTTCGGCTGCTGCTTCAGCTACAACTTCAGGGGCAGCTTCAGCTGCTGCTTCAGCTACAACTTCAGCTGCTGCTTCCGGGCGGCTTCAGCTGCTGCTTCCGCTACAACTTCCGGGGCGGCTTCGGCTGCTGCTTCCGCTACAACTTCCGGGGCGGCTTCGGCTGCTGCTTCGGCTATAACTTCAGGGGCGGCTGCTGCGGCTTCGGCTGCTGCTTCACTTCGGGCGGCTTCGCTGCTGCTTCAGCTACAACTTCCGGGGCAGCTTCGGCTACAACTTCCGGGGCGGCTTCGGCTACTGCTGCTTCAGCTACAACTTCCGGGGCGGCTTCAGCTGCTGCTTCAGCTACAACTTCAGGGGCGGCTTCAGCTGCTGCTTCGCTACAACTTCAGGGGCGGCTTCAGCTGCTGCTTCGGCTACAACTTCAGGGGCGGCTTCGGCTGCTGCTTCGGCTACAACTTCCGGGGCGGCTTCGGCTGCTGCTTCAGCTACAACTTCCGGGGCAGCTTCGGCTACAACTTCCGGGGCGGCTTCGCTGCTGCTTCAGCTACAACTTCCGGGGCGGCTTCGGCTTGCTGCTTCAGCTACAACTTCCGCGGCTGCTGCTGCTCGCTACAACTTCCGGCTTCGCTGCTGCTTCGGCGGCTTCGGCTGCTGCTTCAGCTACAACTTCAGGGGCAGCTTCGGCTACAACTTCCGGGGCGGCTTCGGCTGCTGCCTCTGGGGCCGTGGCAGCAACCTCTGGTACTGATTCAGGGGCAGCTTCAGCAGCAGCTTCAGCTGGGACGATGGGATCAGCGATGGGCACGGCGGGGTCAGCGACAGAAGGAGCTGCATCAACTATTGGGGTGGCAGTGTCAGCAGGAGCAGAGGCCTCTGCCACAGCAGGGGTCTCAGGAGCGGGCGGGGCGGGTTCGGCGGCGGGCGGGGCGGGTTCGGCGGCGACTGTGCCAGCCGCGGCTGCAGCTGCCGCTTCAGCACTTGCAGACTCCTTCTTGGGAAACTCCACGTACGCCCGGTGTTGCGTGAGCTTTTCTATATCGAAGTAGGTTTTGGTCTTGGTCTTTTCTAAGGCAGGGGAAGGGGGGCAAGCAGACGAGATTTATTCATTTAAATCACGTGGTTCATTCAAGGTTATTAAAATCGCGCTGGAACGGTTTGTACCCTACAATGACAAAAATACCCAAACCACAGACGACTCACCCCAAGGCTCCGGCACAAAATGGCTTCCTGAAGAGCCGCAGAGCTGGTCTGCAGCTGCTCTCACCTGAATGAACTGCTTTATGACTGGCAGCAGGGAGACATGCTTCTGCAAAATGTGCTGCTGTGATATGGCAGAGTACATGTAAATCTGAGCAATTTAAATGCTGACATTTTAAGTGCTACTCAAAATGCACAAATCCTTAACCTGGGAAAAACAGCTCTGTAGTGATAGCGGTGTTGTAACTCCGGGCTCTAAATAAGCAGGTTCTCCCTGCGGCTTCAGGCTTAGGTTCGGCAGCCACCTCAGCACATTCTTCTACAGGCTTAATTTCTACATCCCAAAAACACACTGAATGCAGATCTTGAGAATGTACACAAAATTCAACAGCAGAATTTTTCTTAAAAAAAAAAAAAAAAAAAAGAGCTCAAAGATTGAGCTCATAGGCCAATACATCTAGAAGTGGTTTCCCCACACATGGATTGAGTCTACGACTAAACGAAAACTTCAGTGAAGATCTCCACTGAAAAAGAAGGTCCCAGTCTCGGACTAGGCTCAAACCATATCTGGGAAAACAGCTGCTAAATAGCTAGCTAATTTTGCACAAATCCGAAAAAGGAAAAACTGAATGGCTGTATTTTAATGCTGTTCTAACAAAGTAATCTTATTTTTATAGCTAGCTATGTGACAGTGACACAGCCATAGCGACTTTGGAAAGTTCATAATAGTGGCTCGCGCTCACCTTTTCTTACAATTTACTAGACGATCTTCAGATCCCAAACATCTTACAGAGCTCACAAGAAATAATCCATCAAAGCTCGACACACATGGTCAGGCATGCACTGAACAAACTGATCAAATATATCCCAAAATCTCTAATCTAACGGTATACCCTAAAGGCACATTTTTAGTCACTATTTTATTAGAGAGGAAGCAACAACTTCAGAAATATACCCAGAATGCAACTCAACCTGGAGACTGAAATAATTAGCAAAGACTAATCTAACTAGCCAACAGGATGCATGCCTAATGGGATAACTGCACCCAGTTATGCTACCCTCCGGCTAAACTCTGAACTACCCCATTTTCAAACTTTATTATCCAAATTTTGGTTGTGATTTGAAAAATGGTAAATGATTACTTGCTACAGATTAGAATGGGCAACAATGTAAAAAAATTAGCTTTGGAAAATGTAGAGAATTATCAGGGGACTGCAGGACCTGCAGTCACTTCTGAAGCAACCTTCATGTTAATGACTAACAGAATTAGCCTTCACTGTCCACCTCAGTAACCCCTAAACGTATGTGCTGGTGTTATTTAATACAGCGAATCGAAGACCCTGTAGCTACAGTGGACCCCAAATATACTCACAGAGGTGACAGATTGGTTTGTTTTTAAATTTTGCATCACTGTAAAGAAAATATGAAAAGGGTTAGCTAACTGTCAGACTAATTACTTGAATAAAGGCAAAAATTATTCAATAATATACCTCCATATTGACCAAACATTTTGCTGTGGCTGCCCATAATGAAAGGGATGGAAAATGGCCAACGTGTCATTGGACCAGAGACACAGTAAAGCCAGGATCATTTGCACACTTTTTTGGTTTTTTTTTGCATACAGGATTCCACACAAATAATTTAAATACACCAATGACCTCGCCCCACAAGCCTGCGTTAAAACGAACCAGCGGACGCTATCCTCAGTCCCTGCTCCGTATTTAATCTGTGCATATCCTTCATAGTACATGCCATTAGACTGCTAAAACCTCTACAAGCCTTACTTTACCACACAGCTACTAAACCTTATGAAACTTAGATGTTAAAATTATCTTGCCAATTTTGTCCAAATGAAAACATGCAAATTTATTGTTTAGTATTGTAAACCCCAGCTAGCACCTTTGAAGCGTACCACTACTTTAAACGCATATTAGTGAGCGACCACCTATTGCTGGCCGAGACATCTTGGTTCAGGACAGCAGAAGCTAGCGACGTAGCCAATCCCATTTAGAAATGCTCTACTGCAAAGCAAGAGAGACATCTCACTAAAATACTGTGCGCCACCATCAAATTTAGACTTAAATCATTACATTAACCTAACAATACAAAATGACATTTTGTTCATATACACAGCTATTGAAACTAACAGTGCCTAACTTGACTGCTATATTTGCTTTCATTGCAAAATAAAGCCCTAGATGTGACCAAAGAGAATGGGGTCTTCATCATATAACCAACAGGTACAAATCTGTTATGCTGCAGAAAGAATGCAACAAAGCATTTCAATTATGTCCAAGAAGTAAGGCAACAACTGACAAGTGATATTTTAATTTCAACTTCACTTTAACTTTTTTTTCCCTTTGTTTTTTTTTTTTTGAGACAAGGACAAAACAGTTTTGCAGCTACATTTTTTTTTTTTTTTTTTTTTACAAACCAAAAACAAATCTACATTAGATCCAGTAATTGTAAACCCATGAAGTCACTGGCAATGACATGAAATCAAGTGCATCAAAAACTCTTGGAAGCATATCACCGCATCCCTAAATAGACAAGCATTGACCGCAGCACCTGCAGTGTGCTGACAAGAATGAAAACACTTTTAATGGGTTACAAACTACAGCAGGGAAAAGAGCCAGTGAAATTCCTGAAGTGGCTGCAGTTTTGAGACTTCTTGAAATTTCAATATGATCAAAACTCGGTGCATGTTGGTGGCTCAATTTCACCTGGCAGGACATCATCTTCAGTGGAAACTCGATATGCTCGGCTCACTGCAGGTGTTAACATTTCAGGCCATCTGCAAATGAGCTAGACACGTCTGCAGGGGCAAATGGTCTTCCACATCCCCATCAGTCCCCAGCGTCCCCTCCAGTCCAGCTGCACAGTGTCTGGTGAGAGGATGGGAGCATTCACAGGATGGGGCCATGGGGCCCATGCCTTCAGCAGGAGGATGAATGGTGCCTCTCCAGCAGTTACATACATTACTGACAAGCATCCTTCCATCAAGGCCTGAATTTGGCAGGTTTCCATGGCTACCCTCCAGGATTCAGAAACACAGGAGTCAAACACTGGAGTTGGTTAAGAAATAATGTCCTTGTTTCCAAATAAGACAAAAGATAGCTCTTCAGAGATTCTCCTTTCAGGGATGTGCATTCATTTTTGTACTTGTTTAAGGTTCTCATGGTTCTTCATGGGTTTGTTCACAATTTCAACCCATTTTATCCCAAATTCAGTTAAGTCTTTGGGTTTCCATCTGGATGCATGAAAAAGCAGTGGACAGAAGGCATCTAGGTAATAACCTTTCCTCCACATCCCTGTGAAAGATTTACCTGTATATTCAAAACGCAGTTAGTGCCAAGGCTGGAACAAACATGGCTGCTTCACAGAGGGTTCTGAAGTCTTCAGCCGGTAAGCAAGTCTTAACGGAAGTGGGAACAGGCTTAAAAATACGCTTTAATGCACAGGTAATGGGAGCATTGTGTGACCATTCTCAGAGGTCGTCACACCACATCATGCTTCGATTAGCTTTCAGAATCAAACTCATCATTGTCTAATGCACCTGATGGGCTGGAGGGGGTGGGGTCTTCAATGCCGAACCAACTCTCCAGTCAAAATGGAGTCATGCTCTTCATCTCTGTATGCTTTTCCTCAGCACAGGTCTGCTCATGCTCTTCAGCTCTGTATGCTCTTCTGCAGCAAAGGTCTGCTCACACTCTTCAGCTCTGTATGCTCTTCTGCAGCACAGATCTGCTCTCTTCAGCTCTGTATGCTCTTCTGCAGCACAGGTCTGCTCACACTCTTCAGCTCTGTATGCTCTTCTGCAGCACAGGTCTGCTCATGCTCTTCAGCTCTGTATGCTCTTCCTCAGCACAGGTCTGCTCATCTCTTCAGCTCTGTATGCTCTTCTTCAGCACAGGTCTGCTCATGCTCTTCAGCTCTGTATGCTCTTCCTCAGCACAGGTCTGCTCATGCTCTTCAGCTCTGTATGCTCTTCTGCAGCACAGATCTGCTCACACTCTTCAGCTCTGTATGCTCTTCTGCAGCACAGGTCTGCTCACACTCTTCAGCTCTGTATGCTCTTCTGCAGCACAGGTCTGCTCACACTCTTCAGCTCTGTATCTCTTCTGCAGCACAGGTCTGCTCACGCTCCTCGGCTCTGTATGCTCCTCCGCAGCACAGATCTGCTCACACTCTTCAGCGCTGTATGCTCTTCTGCAGCACAGGTCTGCTCACACTCTTCAGCTCTGTATGCTCTTCCACAGCACAGATCTGCTCGTGCTCTTCAGCGCTGTCACTTCTGCACTTCATTCTTCTGCTCCTGTTGCTGGAATGGTGCCGATACTCATTTACTCGATGTCTGCAGATTTGGGTCTGGATGGTGAGATTGAGCACAGCACACTATGACAGCCACTGGACCACATATATAGGCACTTCAGGCTCCATGTTGGTTTTCAGGCCCAGGTGTGACAGAATGCTGTTATCGTGCCAGTGAAACCCTATCTTCTCTTTCGGCCAACAGCACAATGTCATCCATGTGAAAACACCTGACATCGGATTGGTGGAAATAACAGAAATACAGCACTCCACAGAAGTGCACAATTTGTTTTTGGCTACAGCGAGAACAGAACTGAGACCTAAACAGAAATAACACCCAAATACTGTGACTTTTCATTTTATGCTGGCTTTTTTCCCTGCTGCATTAGTAACCCAAGGAGCTAATGTAACTTTTATCACAATCTTCCACTGAGCATACACAATATTAAACTACAATGAAAAAACATTATCTCAGTAAAACATATTAAAAATTAAAATAATTCTATTTGCAACTTACTTATGCTGGTCTTTTTAGCTGGTTTCTTAGACTCTCCGGACTTGGTGCAGAGCGCAGCAGCAGGTGCTCTCCTCAAGGCGCCCCAACTCTCCAGCTGCACACACTAAACAGGACACCGACACCCGAAGATAAACACACGACTTCAAAAATGCTTTTGATTACAGCAACCGCAACAATCAATCATAGACGGTGATATATTTCTGCCAGGGTAATTTATAGGGAAATGGCTGTCACTGCTAGGCGCCAAGGGTAAAAAAAACTAACATTTTACATACACATTGTTGGATGAAAGTGGTGAATCAGAATTAAGACAAATTTTACTGCTGCTACATTTGATATTTTATTCATTTTAATACTTGGCAAACTGGATACCAATGCAGACGAAAACTGACACCAGCTGCAACATTTAAAGAATTCAAAAACTAGGCCCGAGAAACTAAAATGCACGTCTAATATTGCACAGTTAATCAACGCTGAGCATAAGTGTTGTCTTTATCATTTCATATAGTTATTTCTTTGAAACTGGATCAACATGCCAAAAAATGTACAAAAATCTTGTTCCTTTTGCACAGTTCCAGCTCAGCAGGCCCGTGCTCGGAGCCGCGTGCAGTCGAGGGGCGGCCGAACTTCAGTTAGCTTGACAGCCAGCAAGGTCGGCCAAAGTTAGCCATATAGGGACGAATACGTTTTTGTTGAAAATAATGAAAATATTGGTAAGACCACGTGAATGAAATTTAATACGACATCAAGCCAGCAATCTAATTTCCCCTAATAACTTTCATTATATCGAAGTTTTACCAGTAGTCATTTGGTTAGCTTGCAAGCTACAAAACGTCATCTAGGTTAGCCAACTTCATAGCGAACAAAGGAGCTAGCTATACATCCAGGCCACAGACATTTCAACGGCATATTTATACACGCATTCAGTCACTAAAGAATAACAGCAAACATGTACATTACTGTGACAGTAAAAAATTAACATTAAGTTACCTTGAGAGCCCCAGCTCGACCTAAGCGGAGGAGGGAGGTCGCCATCTTGACACTGAGAAAACGATCCCTACAGAAACACGGACTTAAATTCTTTGGTCCGAAAGGGAGCCTCACTTAGTTCGCTGAATGAAAGAGGGAATACAGATGTGACAATCATCTTATAATATCAATCATTTGATCAGTTGTCCGAGGTACATTATGCACCTAATGTATATGAATTCACATAACTTCATTTTGTAGCAGAAGCGTTCAAATTACACTAGTTATTAACTAAGTTTTTAAGTGTTTGCCCCCAATGGCAATTTTTACATCTAACAAAAAGCTTTGCCTTCCAAACCAAATAAAAAAAAGAGATGTATGCTAGAGGTTGTTATGCAAACAACACTTATTTTTGCATCAACAGAAGCCACGGTAATACAAAACTAATAAAATATTAGTAATTTAACTGGATTGCAGGTGATCTGAGACACAGCGCTAAAAACAACAGCCGAGAAAAAAACTGAGGGGAACACATCCCAAGTGTTAGCTAACATTACTCTTCTATTTTACTTGTTAGATACAGACTTTTCTCCCCACCTTGAGAATGCTCAGGGACAAGCTGACATTGGAAGTAGCCTAGTTAACTGCGGAAGTTACCACTTTGGTGAGATTCAGCGCCTCCGAGTCCAAGTTGATTCACAGCTGTGGAGTAAATACAGTCGTTAAAACATCAACAAGTCGAGGCCGGACACATTTTAAAAATGCAGCTTTAAAATGTTGAAAATGTACATTACAATGATTAATGTCCCCACCGCTGGCGCAGTGCCCACCGCTTAGCAAGACCGTCAATTCCACGTCAGGTTATGTAAAGAGTCCCCCTGGCTCGCTTGCAGTCACGCCCCCATCCCTCCCTTTGGTCCTACATACATGTGGCCAGTTCCAGCATTTTGAACCCAGCCGATAAGGGGCACTGCGGCACTGATAAAATGTGCTGTTCTTTGTGTGTGACCATGCACAAGCACCTTTTGTTTTATTTTGTATTAAAATTACACTGACATATTTCTGTTGATTATTCTGACTTTCACTTGCGGTAGAAGTAGCAGACTGTCATGTGGCACTTCTCAAGTACATGTTTAGAAGAGACGTATTGCCTCTGTGCCTGCAAATGACCGTTTTAGTTATGTTTGTGTATTGCCTTTTCATGGATTGCTTGTGACAATTCTCCTTTTCTGTTTACACATTTCTGTATGGTGTAATTATATATTTAATATATACACACAGGGGCACGTGATCGTAGTTGCAAAAAGTTCATCTGTGAAGTTGACATCTAACTATTTGATTTTGACAACTGCTATTGTTACAGAATCATAAACCTAACTTGAATTTACGAGTAACGCGGATATATCATTACAATCTGTCTCTAGATGCTGTTTTAAAAACAGATATTGTTTCAGAGACTACAGGTTGTGCTTAGCTTGCTGCTCTAACAAAGATAATTCCCCTCTGTAACACGAATTTTGCCTTCTAACACAACAATTCACGGATATAATTCCTTATTTATTGTCTCTACAGATCATTTTAACTGTCATAAACTGTCAAACAAATTCGTCGCGGGGGAATGACTTTCTTCGTCCAAGGCTCTGTCTTTACAATTACTACACCACAGCTCAATGCTCTCAGCTGAAACGCTTGGCAAATATTGGTGGCATATTGATGACGTATTACACATGCGACTGGTTGTCTTAACCCCCACGTGAAAGTGCAACAACCATGGCGTCTGTGGCTGCCAGTGGAGAAAATTTGGTGTTATGTTGTGGAAAAAATCTCGTTGGCATTCACATCAAACAAGACCGGTATGTACCGAGGATGCATTTCAAACTAACGTAACTATCCATGACCAGCTGTGTCAATGTTGCAAGTATTTCAAGTGAAAATACTTTCACTAATTTTCCCTACCGCAGTGAAAATGCAATGGTACTGATGGAATACCCACATTTTATTTTGGTCTTTTGCTGGCTTGGTAACATGTGGTGACCGTGTGTTGTTTTTTCAATTTCATGTTTTTCATTAGAGAGCCATTTGTGTTCGACTGCAGTAAAGCGGAACAGAAACCCAAGGAGAACGAAAACAAAAGGTATTTGGCATTTGTTTACTACCTGACCAGTTAGCTACGACTTGTCACCATCCTGTATTTTTCTTGTTAACGCCTGTGTAGAAGTATATCCAGTATTGAAAATCAAGCACACAGACAGATTGTACTTTGTAGTTGTGTCGCTCATAGTGAAGACGGCGGGCCAGAGGAAAAGGGTAGCGACAGAATTCTGGCGTTCACCTTTTCGACATCGGGTCGGCTCCTCGCACTGACTGACGATAACAAACGCCTCATCCTCTTCCGCACAGAACCTTCGTGGGAGTGCGTGAGTACCAGGTGCTGTGGTCACTCCGGAGTACTGTGCTAATGTTTACTTTCTGCTTGTTTGGAATTCATCCCTTTGTTAACGGAAACCCCCTGGCACCGAATTCCTTTGTCCCTGAGCAGGTGGGTGGTGCGGAGATGTACTTCCCTGGCGTTCACCTCGGCCGAAGATCAGGTGATGGCGGGCGACAAGTCTGGCGATGTCTATTCGTTCTCTGTGACTGAGCCGCAGAAAGCAGGCGAGCTCAGACTGGGACATCTGTCTATGTTGCTGGCTCTGGTAAGAAACATTTGTGAAAGGAGAAAATGTGCAGACACACACTATTGCATTCAACAATTGTTACACGCATTTCTTTTCAATGATATGCAGCAAATTATAATGCCCAGCAGGCAGCAGTGTGAGGTTGTGAGTGCCCTGCAGTGTGAAATCTGACCTGCTTCTGCTTCCACACTGTAGAGTGGATGCTTGCCACCCAGTCTCACCAGGAACCAACAAGTCTGCAGAAGGTCTAGAGTAGAAAAACCTGCCTAAGGCTCATGAGCTGTGCAGAGACTAGCACTGTTCACCGGCGCACCCCCCTGACTGACCCTGTCACCCCCTCCACCCTGCAGGCCGTGAGCCCAGATGACAGGTACGTTGTCACTGCTGATCGAGACGAGAAGATCCGTGTGAGCGTTCTGAGGTCCCCCCACAACATCCAGGCCTTCTGCTTGGGCCATCGCGAGTGAGTGCCCCTCCCCTCTCTGCCGCAGTCTGCAAAACAAATAGAAACAGGAAGCTAACACTGACTGTGTCCTGTGACCTGCTGACAGCCTCCTGTCCTACCGCTCTGTGTCCGTAGGTTTGTCAGCTGTCTGTCCATCCCCCTGGCACACCCTCACTGGCTGTTCTCTGGATCTGGGGTAAGATGCTGGGGTTTGAAGGGCCAGAACTGCACTGTCTGCAGGTATATACTGCCATATCTGCCTGGATGTAGTTACCCACGGCCTGCTGTACCCAGCCTCTCAGCTGCTGAGAAGAACTTGGTTATTGCCTCTGGCTGCAGCCCGTTGTAGCCCTGCCGAGGCCTCACTGTACCATATCGAGATGAAATGGCCCGCACCCCAGCAGGCAGGAGATCAGCGGTCTCACCCTGATGTGTGAGTTTTGTGGGAAAGCTCCAGAAAGGGCAGATTCAGGTTGTGAGGTGTGACCCTGGTGTTGTCATGGTTGCGACAGGATGGCACGGTGAGGCTGTGGGAGTATGAATCTGGGCGGAGTCTACAGAGCTGTGACCTGAAAGAGCCAAGTGAGACCCCAACCACGGACTCGGCTAAGGTGAGACTGGGCTGTCAGTGTGGGTTAGGGTTAGGTTAGGGTTAGCATGGGGTTAGCATGCTCACACTCCACAGCCTGTGAGGTGTGACCATGCCCAGTGCGGCCCCAGTGGGGTGTGAGCATGCCCAGTGCGGCCCTAGTGGGGTGTGAGCATGCCCAGTGCGGCCCTAGTGGGGTGTGAGCATGCCCGGTGCGGCCCCAGTGTGGTGTGAGCATGCCCAGTGTTGCCCCAGTGGGGTGTGAGCATGCCCAGTGTTGCCCCAGTGGGGTGTGAGCATGCCCAGTGTTGCCCCTGTGAGGTGTGAACATGCCCAGTGCGGCCCCAGTGGAGTGTGAGCATGCCCAGTGCTGCCCCTGTGAGGTGTGAGCATGCCCAGTGCAGCCCCAGTGGGGTGTGAGCATGCTCAGTGCAGCCCGTGTGGGGTGTGAGCATGCCCAGTGCGGCCCCAGTGGGGTGTGAGCATGCTCAGTGCTGCCCCTGTGAGGTGTGAGCATGCTCAGTGCAACCCCAGTGGCATGTGAACATGCTTAGTGCGCCCCTAGTGGGGTGTGAGCATGCCCAGTGCAGCTCCAGTGGGGTGTGAGCATGCTCAGTGCGGCCCCTGTGGTGTGATGTGATAATGAGCAGAAAAAAGATGTGTGTATGTGTGTATCTGCCGTAGTGTTTCTGTTTGATTTTTGTCTCTGAGCTGTGTAACTGTGTGAGACATTAATGATCTATTAGTAATCAGTGATCCCCTCCCTGCGGTCCACAGAAGTCTGCAGTGTGCCGGATCGCCGTGTCTCCAGACGGTCGTCATGCAGCAGCGCTGTGTGAGAGGTGAGTCTCCCCCCTCCCTAAAGTCAGTCAGCACCTACTGCGGCTGAGCGCAGAGTTACGGCCCCCATGGCGCCACCGTGCCCCCCCATCACGGTCAGCCCATCCTGCTCTCATTTGCTAACCATGAGAATATGCCAGCTGTCTGTAAAAACTGTACTTTGGCTGTTATGACAATTACTCAGTGTTTTCCCTCATTCCATAATCTACCATAATCAGTTTTAAAATGGTAAACATTAAGATAGAGATTAATGGAGGCAGTTGTGGGGCAGGATGGGTTGTCTATAGCTAAGCCAAGCTTTCGAAAGAAAAACAGGCCAGCCATTTGCAGCTCACGCTCGTCAGACCTGTAATGGAGGCTTCACACGAAGAGGAGGCTCATACAGCCGTAAATCAGCTCCACAGGGTCAGCATGCACGGAGCTGAAAATGTTTCTATACAGACTGAAAACCCACTGTACAGGTATCACAGTGAACAGGGTGGTGATCAGGGCATATTTGGTTGGACAGCAGAAAATATGCTCTTTTCAGCAGCATGGGAGGTCCAAATATGTCTCAGGGTGAAGGCCATATTGTTTATGTGGCTTAATGTCCCTTATAGCGGCCATCTAAGGGTCATCTTTTAAAAATAACCTTGACATTTTTATAGTAAGCACAGCTTTCAATATCCTGCCATTTATTTTCATTTTTAGCTCCTTTTTCGTGAACTGTTCATTGTATACAGATGTAATAGTAAAGTTTTGATTGTTCACAGTTTTTGTTGTAATATTTTGTAATATTAAACATTTTGGTATCATATTGCTGTGACATTGTTCTAACATTGCTGAAATGTCATAATATTATGATGTTGCTGTGTCATTGTGCGAATGTCAGGGCCCCCTCGGTGCGGTTGTTCCGGGTGCAGAAGGATCCGGAAGGCCGTTTGGTGCCAGGGGAGACACTGACCCTCCCTCACTGTGCCTGGGACCTGACCTTTGACCCCACAGGTCAGCTGTGGATTCTGCTGGAGAACCAAGAGACCCCCATCCTGCTATACAAATTTACTCAGGACTGCTGGGAGGTAGTTACGCATCTCTCTCTCTCGCATACACACTTGCATATACAGTCACTCATACTCATGTACACATGCAGACACACTTTTAATGTGCACTTTGTTATGCAATTTCTGAGATACTAGCAATAATAACATGCCTTTTCTCTCCATCCTCCCTCCTTATCACCCCCCTCTCCCCATCCCAACGCAGCGCTGTGCAGAGGACTCAGACTTGAGCCGGGTGTTGGTTGGTTTACGCCCCCGCTGGGGAGCGCTTAGCGGTGAGGAGTTACGGCCATGTCTTTCTCCCCTCTCTCACCCCTGAAACGGCTCTGTAATGTGGTTCTTCGCCATGGAACACTGGCAGGGAAAACAATGTGGCAGTGCCGACCTGCTGGCTCCAGACAGCAACTTCTCAAACATGCAGAAAAATATATCCCCTCTCCTGGGAGGTTGCACAGCGTAAGCTAAGATCAGTGTGCTGCTCTGTCAGGCTGGTGATCAGCTGTTTACCCAGAATCCAACAGGGGACTGCCCTCCACATGCTACCAAAAACATAAGGATACATCACCTCCTTATTTTTCATGAAAATGCACACAATAGAGCCTCTGAGAGATGGTCTGGAGGTGGCTGGGACATTTCTGCCATGCAAAAAATACAGAAATATGGACAATATGAAAGCTTTAGCTGGAAGCATTGCTTGCCACTGCAATCAGGCTGTAATACTCTAAGTGAGTGACTGCAGTAGCAGGATCTCACGAGAATAGTCATACATCTCAGCCTTTTCATTTTTCATGCCCTGTCATGTTACTGTGTTGTCATATGTGTGTGATTACGGGTGTGTGACTATTTCTGCAACAGACTGTGTGATACTTTGTGTAATGACAGATTCTGTGTGTGTGTGTGTGTGTGTGTGATGTTATCACTGACATTGACATTTTGTAACTCCATTTGTGTGTGTTTCTCACTGACAGATGGTGCATGTGTAGAGAACCGCTTCCAGCACCTGTACAAGGTGAACTTTGACAACATGGCATCGTACCTGCAGAGGAAGCAGGAGCGGAAAGAACGCTTCCAGCAGAAGAAGCAGCAGAAACGGGAGGCCAAGAAGAGGGCCGGCATCCCACAATCCAATGGGGCCAGCAAGAAAGCGAAAGCCAAGCAGACAGGCGAGGCAGCTAGCTGAGAGAGTGGTGGGGGTAGTGTATAAACACCTGTGTTTCTGATCCTCCGTTTCCTCTGCCTCAGGTAGCACAATAGATCCAAACACCAACATCGGGTCAACTTTTCATTTTCACCAGATTTAAAGTTTAATGATTTCTGGAACAGGAAAAGTGGAGTCAAAACCCTTAATCAGTTTGAATTGGGTATGGAATAATGGTTTTCATTATGTGTAAAAAAGAGAATTGTTTTTGTTCTTTTATTGTAATAAACTATCATCTCCAGTTTGTCTTTTATTTGGAAATGGGTTCATTGCCTGTTGAAGTGTTAATGGTGAGGCCGTAAGAAAGAAACAATGTTTTAACATGTTGATCAGGATGTCTGTCCCAGGAGATGTGCTCTTCCGCTTGTTGACTCCTTTCATTAATTTTTTTGAAGTGCTCTCCTACCTACCCTCATCATTGCTGTGAAAAACATAATTATTATAACACATGTAAATTGAACATTCCTTCTGACGTTAGACTTATCTGATATGTAAGACATTTTATTATTTTATCTAGCTACTTCATTCATTCCAAAAAGGTTAGCAACACTGCCTCTAGGCAGAAACAAAAATGTGTAAGAGAAGGCAAAAAAGGAGACACTGGTTCTTATACTAGGTAAAACATTTTATTTGTAGGAAAAAAAAAAAAAGTTACTATAAATCTGTACAATCTGTATAAAACCATACGTTCTTTAAAAAATGAAGGAAAAAAAGCTAACAAATCCAAAAGCGATGAAAACTGAATGTAGCTGAGTGCAGATTTCTGTGCTGTACAGTTTCACATTCTCAGTGAGTCTGGCTCCTCCCATGAGTCCGGTCCTGACTCCACCCCTTTCTCCACCCTGTCACACATAGACACATGTTCACTCGCTCTCTGATTCGCAGGGTCTCCTGTACAGTTTCACATTCTCAGTGAGTCTGGCTCCTCCCATGAGTCCGGTCCTGACTCCACCCCTTTCTCCACCCTGTCACACATAGACACATGTTCACTCGCTCTCTGATTCGCAGGGTCTCCCTGTACAGTTTCACATTCTCAGTGAGTCTGGCTCCTCCCATGAGTCCGGTCCTGACTCCACCCCTTTCTCCACCCTGTCACACATAGACACATGTTCACTCGCTCTCTGATTCGCAGGGTCTCCCAGGTCTGCACTACTTGCCTGTAGCTGCATCATAGTCATGCTGACAGAGCACTGAAGGCATTACATCATTGAAAAATATCCATGTAAATAACTTTTAATTGCACCATCAGTTGTGTGATATCAACCTTTAGCATCTGGCTCTCTGGTAGAGCTGGAAGAAACACTAACCTTCCACACCATCACTTCTTCTTCCCCCCCATGGTTAAATTCTCACTCTTCTTTTTCTGCACCTGAAATATGAAAACATTTAGAGCAAAAGTAGTAGTGCACACACACACATACACACACACACTTGCACTCCCTCACCTCGTTCATAGCATCGTCTATCTGTTTGAGCTCCTCATATCTGTCTCGGGACTCTCTGAGCGGCTGCACCATCACCTCCTCAATCTGGGGGAACAGCTAGGGGCACGGAGAGGTCAAAGGTCACACACACTTGCAGTTAAACTTGCAGACACTGCAGCCCTCCAGGAATGGAGTTAAACCTGCAGACACTGCCCCCACCAGGACTGGAGTTAAACCTGCAGACACTGCCCCCACCAGGACTGGAGTTAAACCTGCAGACACTGCAGCCCTCCAGGACTGGAGTTAAACCTGCAGACACTGCAGCCCTCCAGGACTGGAGTTAAACCTGCAGACACTACCCCCTCCAGGACTGGAGTTAAACCAGCAGACACTGCAGCCCTTCAGGACTGGAGTTAAACCTGCAGATACTGCAGCCCTCCAGGACTGGAGTTAAACCTGCAGACACTGCAGCCCTCCAGGAATGGAGTTAAACCTGCAGACACTGCAGCCCTCCAGGACTGGAGTTAAACCTGCAGACACTGCGGCCCTCCAGGACTGGAGTTAAACCTGCAGACACTACCCCTCCAGGACTGGAGTTAAACCAGCAGACACTGCAGCCCTTCAGGACTGGAGTTAAACCTGCAGATACTGCAGCCCTCCAGGACTGGAGTTAAACCTGCAGACACTGCGGCCCTCCAGGACTGGAGTTAAACCTGCAGACACTGCGGCCCTCCAGGACTGGAGTTAAACCAGCAGACACTGTGGCCCTTCAGGACTGGAGTTAAACCTGCAGACACTGTGGTCCTCCAGGACTGGAGTTAAACCTGCAGACACTGCAGCCCTCCAGGACTGGAGTTAAACCAGCAGACACTGCAGCCCTTCAGGACTGGAGTTAAACCTGCAGATACTGCAGCCCTCCAGGACTGGAGTTAAACCAGCAGACACTGCGGCCCTCCAGGACTGGAGTTAAACCTGCAGACACTGCGGCCCTCAGGACTGGAGTTAAACCAGCAGACACTGCGGCCCTCCAGGACTGGAGTTAAACCTACCATTTGATTTAATCAAATCTGCAGAAAGAATCTCTAGTCTCACACAGTAAATTTAATAGAGCAGAATAGACACCAGGTGATGGGCAAAGCCCATTGACTGTGTTAAAACCCTGAGAGGATTGGAGGGGGTCTATGTCAGGCAGCACCCCCAGCATCAGCACAGTGATTAGCCCTGATTATAATCACTCCAACTACTCCCAATCAGGAGAGACAACACTGCCAGAGACAGAGGGAGGGAGACACAGGGAGAGATTCATTGTCACTTTTGAGCTTCTGAAATACATTCCCAGCCTGAATCTGCCGCAGCCTCGCCTCATATCGCCAAGGAGATCAACCCCCAGCCCTGCCTGCAACTCTGTGCAGATCCTCATGGACACGTGCTGAGTTTACCATGTGAATAAAGATGACCTTCATGTGGATTTGGAATAAAGCAAGTGAGAAGTGACATCATCACTTTATCCAGTGACATTGTCACTGCATCCAATTACATCATAAGCACATCCTGTTAGATCACTGGGACACCTGTATGATGTCATCACTGTCTCACCTTCATCACAGTCTCGAACATAGGGATGAGGACGAACTTGATGAAGCCGATCTGGGCGGTGGGTTTGGTGACCTTCTCTCGGTCCATGAAGGGTGCGACAGGCAGCCCCTCTGACTTCTCCCTGTCGCTCTGCACATCCAGGGGAGGAGGAGGAAGGGGAAGAGGAAGAGTCAGCTCACTAGCAGGAATAGCACTATTGCTCACATTAACGGGCTAACTCTTCTCCTACACTGTCAGCTGGTTTTCATTAGAGGGCGGCCTAAATGATTGTGATGTAATGAATGAGTTGACGCACACGTAAGAGGCAGGTGAGTTGCTCAGAGAGGAGAAGACAGGTGTGATGCACAGGTAAGGTCATGTGTGTTCATGTAGATGTGTGATGAGGGTTTCTCTGTGGTGAGGGTGACAGACGGGTGAGCAGAGATGGGGAGAGACGCTCACCTGCATAAAGTACTCCTCCAGCAGGCAGTCCACCCAGGGCTCAGCCACCTCCATCGGCCGGACCTCGTTAGAGATGTCACAGCACTTAATGAGCACCATCTTCAGCTGGAGGGGAACAGCACAGTCAGGAGGACACAGTCACAGCCACACCACACACACACACACACACACACACACACACACACACACACACACACACACACATACACACACACACACACACACACACACACCCCACACTCACACACACACACACACCCCACACTCACACACACACTCACACACACAGTCTGTGTAGGTGGGGCTCAGGTGACAGTGGTAGAATGTTTTCTCACACAGGTGACATGCTCCTCATTGGTGAAGTCGAAGCTGTCCACTTTCTGCTTGAAGGAGTCGAGTATCTCCCCATGTCTCGCCATGTCTGTGGCCAGAATCAAAGTGATGGTTCCCTGGAACAGAGAGGAGGACAGGAGGAAGAGTTGCTCTCCCAGCACAGAGCACAGAGAGCAGAGCACACAGGGCACAGAGAACAGAGAGCACAGTGCACAGAGAACACAGAGCAGACAGGGAACACAGGGCACAGAGAACACAGAGCACACAGGGAACACAGAGCACAGAGAACACAGAGTACACAGAGCACAGAGAACACAAAGGGCACACAGGGCACAGAGAGCACAGAGCACTCACAGAGCACAGGGCACAGAGAGCACAGAGCACACACACAGCATAGAGCACAGAGCACTGAGAGCACACCTGGCGTATCTGTTTGAAGGCCTCAGGGTCGAAGTTGGAGAAGATGTTGCAGTCGGGCTGGGAGAAGATCTGGAAGGCCACGGCACAGTGGTGGTTCTCCAGTGGGGAGATATCATTATAGCGCACCGCTAGCTCCGTCCGCGCATTTATCTGGTACCTGAGAGAGAGTAGCTCTCATTATAGCGCACCGCTAGCTCCGTCCACGCGTTTATCTGGTACCTGAGAGAGAGCAGCTCTCATTATAGGGCACCGCTAGCTCCGTCCACGCGTTTCTGAGAGAGAGCAGCTCAGCCTCACTCCCCCTCCCACACCAGGTTCAGTTACGCTCTCATCCCCATTGTTACATTACTCTGGCAACCATGTATGATGTCATGCCCTTTAAGTACCTTGAAACTGAAAGAATGAAGTGATGAGCTGAGTGAAGACAAAGAGGCACAGAGTGGGAGAGAGCAGGGAGCAGGGGCTCAGAGAGAAGAGCGAATGGGAGGCGCAAAAGGACAGGGTATAAAGAGAGGCTCGCAGAAGGAGAAGTGAAAATACAGTGATCAGAGAGAGAGGAGCAAGCAGCAAGAGGGGAACAGAGAGACGTGAGGACATCTTTAGGGATTGCAGTTGAAGTGCTGGTGCTCGTTGCCATGGGGACAGTGCCGTTTCTCACGTGTTGTTGTAACCAGGGTGATCCAGGTCATGGCACACGGCGGCGGTCATCAGGATCAGAATGTCCACCTGTGTGAATTTCTCCTGTGGGGTCAGACAGAGTGGTCACTGAGCGGTCACTGAGCGGCCACTGAGCGGTCACTGAGCGGTCACTCGGCGGGCGGTAACTGAGCGGTCACTCGGCGGTCACTGAGCGGTCACTGAGCGGCCACTGAGCGGTCACTGAGAGGCCACTGAGCGGTCACTGAGCGGTCACTGAGCGGCCACTGAGCAGTCACTTAACCCACAGTATAAGCCCAGGTGTGAGCATATCAGCAGCGACCATATTACAATGTGACAAGTCTAACTCTCTGTCCTTTTCATTACAGTCATCTGCAGCATAAAGCATTCTCTGGAACATAACAGAAGGGCTTTGATCAACTGACAGACATCAAAATATTTGCTCTGTCAGAAACATCATCAGAGGGGCAGATTACAGGACTGGCATCAATATGTAAGAACACTGAAAAGGATCAATTATCAAAAGAAAAAGATTTGAGCATTAAAAACCATGAAAAAGCCTTTCTGTAAGACACACTGAGAGACTGAGACAGAGAGAGGGAGAGAGAGAGAGGGGGAAAGAGAGGGAGAGGGAGAGAGGGAAAGAGAGAGAGAGGGAGAGAGGGAGAGGGAGAGAGAGAGGGGACAGAGAGAGGGGGAGAGAGGGAGAGAGGGAGAGGGAGAGAGAGAGAGGGGGAAAGAGAGGGAGAGAGGGAGAGGGAGAGTGAGAGAGGGAAAGAGAGAGAGAGGAGAGGGAGAGGGAGAGAGAGAGTGAGAGAGGGAGAGAGAGAGAGTGGCCAGTAGGCAGATGGAGAGAGATAAGGAGTGAAACAGGGACATGATTATCATGGTTATCTGAGTATGTGTGATGTGTGTGTGTGTGTGTGTGTGTGTGTATGTGAGTGTGTGTGAGAGAGAGAGACAGATGGAGAGAGATGAAAGGAGGAGTTTAAGCTCTCTGGGTGTTTTTCAGCTTTAAAACACCTTGGGAAATAAAGCCAAACATCTCAAACAGTGTTCTTCCACTGTCACCCCCAACAATTTACAGCCTTACATTTTCACAGTTCTTAATGAATTATTACTTCTGGTTTCACTAGAAATGAGCTGTGTACAGTTTGAAAACTGTTGGTTCCATAAATGTCCTCATAAACGTGAGGTGGTGTTACCTGCAAGCATTGGGTATTGTTACCTGCAGACCGCACAGGCATTTTATTTTTATTTAACCTTTATTTTACCAGGAATATTCCAATTGAGGTAAGATCATTTTCAGCCAAAACACAAACACCAAAAGTTTCAAATATAACCATAGTAGCACAATCAGATTACAATAAAAATGAGGAAATATGATAATAATCATGGGCTTGGTTACCTGCAGACTGCACAGGTAGATCTTTGGGGATAGTTACCTATAGGCTGCACAGGTAGATCTTTGGGGATAGTTACCTGTGAGCTGCACAGGTAGATCTTTGGGGATAGTTTCCTGTGAGCTGCACAGGTAGATCTTTGGGGATAGTTACCTGTGAGCTGCACAGGTAGATCTTTGGGGATAGTTACCTGTAAGCTGCACAGGTACATCTTTGGGGATAGTTACCTGTCGGCTGCACAGGTAGATCTTTGGGGATAGTTACCTGTAAGCTGCACAGGTAGATCTTTGGGGATAGTTACCTGTAGGCTGCACAGGTAGATCATGCTGTACATCATCTGAGTGACGCAGAAGCAGTGACGGAAGTTGTGGAAGGGGTTGTTCCTGTAGTTGTCATGGATACATAGCTGCAAATGGAGAGGGAGACCCAGAAGAGAGAGCATCAGCGTGCTGTATGTGACAGTGCAGAACATCCACAGGAATGCATTTAGTTATTTAACACATTTTCAGAAGACTTGAAATTGAATTGCCTTAGGTGCAGCACTATGGAAACAGAACTTTCAGCACTAAGAATGCAGAGCTGAGTATCTGGTGGGTCTATATAATCTGTGACAGAACTTTCTGACCTAAAAACAAAGAGCTGAGTATCTGGTTGGTTTATAGATTCTGTGCTCTAACTACATTGTGTTGTAAAAGTGTGAGTGACAAAGGTTGCACCAATTAGAGTGCCTTTGCGGTCCCTGGCCCCACCCTCCTCACCAGCCATCTCTTCAGGGTGATGGGGTTGATGCTGAAGTCCTTCACCAGCCCCAGGTCATGGTACATGTGCTCCAGGCAGCTCAGCATCTGGGGAGGGGTCAACATGGTGAGCTCACTTCCTCTTCCTGCCGAGCTTAGTATGTTCGAGTTTGATAAGGTGCTGAACTGCACACATGTTAGTGTATAACCAGT
This sequence comes from Albula goreensis, assembly GCA_022829145.1. NCBI lineage: Eukaryota > Metazoa > Chordata > Actinopteri > Albuliformes > Albulidae > Albula > Albula goreensis. The sequence goes on from CM040761.1 coordinate 26,338,223, forward strand.
GCTGACCTCAGCTGGGCTGCACCATGCAGACTCACAGCATGATGGAACTAGTAATGACTAGTTTCCTTATTGACTGAGAAAAAAATACTGCAAGTCAATGAAAGAAAAGTCTGTTGTTTTGGTTTTGAAACCGAAGACATTTTTTCAAAACTGCCAAAACAACATAATTACAGTGAATGGGTGTAATAAATAGAAAAACACAGTACTATGCTGTTTTTGTGGTTAGTATGAATGCAGTCCATAATTAGCATTCTTGTTATTATTGTTGCTGCTATTATAAAATCTCTCCAGTGTGTTATTGTCAGACTCACCTCATTATGCTCCCACTGCCACACATCGAAGATGGGCTTCCTCAGAGTCTCCACCGTCTCCTGGGACAAATGGTACTGCACACACACACACACACACGTACACCATGCACACATATACACGTACACACACACACACACGCACACACACACACGTATACACACACGTACACACACACACATCCACACACGCACGCACACACACCCACCCACACACACATACACACGCACACACAAACGTACACACACGCACACACACACACACACACACACACACACACGTATACACACACAGACACACACACACCCACGCATGCATGCACACACACCCACCCACACACGTACACACGTACACACATGCACAAAAACACATACACATGCACACACACATATACAGACATATACACACACACATACACACGTACACAAACGGACATGCACAGAGAGATACAGAGCTGTGTGAAGGCAGGTTCTTTTCTCCGACAGCCAGTTTTGTATTCTATCCTGTATGACCTCCTGTGTGTCTGTGTCTGTCCGTGTGTCGGTGTTTCTGTGTGATTCAGGAGAAAGTGGATTCACTGATGGCTGTGAGGATTCCTTCACTAAATGTTTATTTTCTGAAAGAACTTTTCTGACTTACCTTGGGGTAAGAAGGCACATCTCTGCGGGGCGTCAGCTTCTTATTGTCATCGAGGAAACTACTGCAGTGAGGGAGAAAACAAGTGATCAATATATCCAATCAACCAGTCAGACACCAATCAATCAGTGAAAAGTCCTCTAGTTTTGGGAAATGCTACTTTGAGTCCCTGTGTAAGGGTCAAACATGCAGGGCTAAGAAACCTGGACACCCATGAGGAGCATGAGTCAGAGGACAAACTGTCCAGCACCAAAGGTGTGGGGGATGTGTTCCGCATGTACACGTACCCTTAACTGAGCCTTCAGAACCAGGCCCAGGGACCCAGCCTCTGAAACGCTGCCCCGCATAGTACCTCACTGCACTGTCAAACTTGCAACCAATTCTGGTGGGTGATCTTGCAAAGTCAGATGATGTGTTCAAACAATTGATCCTAGAAGGAACAATGGAGGGCCGGGGCAAGGGGGAAGACTTAAAAATCTCCAGCTGAGGACTTCATCTCCCATCATGCTCTTTCTTAATTATAATTCTGAAGCATTGCCTTAAGAGCATGCCCCAGTGAGGGGAATGCACAGATGCTATGAAACACTGTGAGGTGATACATGATCCCATTCAGAGGGAGGTGATTTTGATGCTGCCTGTAGCTTTTATAGAATGAACAAGTAGCTGCAGGTGTCACCTGACACCTCACAGTCAGATTAATTCCTGCTGTGCTTTCCTAACTCTGAAAGGTAGTACCTCAGAGAGTGTCATGAAAATGCAACTTTATTGACTGAAATTATAAACCTACAATTCTTAAACCTTATCTTTAAAATGTCCTCTTGTTTTGAATCTATAAACTGAATTTGGAATAAATATCAAAACCAGGGTTGATGAAATGCAGTCTTACGCTATTTTAAACAGCATCATTCATGGAAATTGCTTTATCTGATGTTTATCTTTTTGCATTAGAGACAATAAGAAGCTTTTTAATGCATAACTGCTTATGCTGCATCAGGTTTCATATATGTTTGTTTGACTGGTTAGCTACCTAACACTGAGGGCTGCAGATCTGAGGTTACACCGCCAGCTGGATGTCCCCAGTATAAAAGCTGCAGGGGTATTCTCACAGAACACAGCGTCCCTCACAGAAATGCTGAAGAGAGACCCTGGAAACTGAAGGTCAAAGTTGAGAGGCCAAGAACACTGACCTGTTGTTCCTGGAGGCCATCTCCTCACGGAGCTTCTTAATGTCGCTGCGACACTTCTCAATCTCCACAACCTTCAGGCCCTCCACTGCGGGAGAGGGCACAGAGAGACACAAAGGTAACTACAGAGACTGAGGTTGTCAGGTAAATGTAAACAGGTTGAGTGGATGAGAGAGAGAAAGGAGAGGTGTGTTTTTAGGGCTGGGTATGTGAGCAGGGTTTCTGTGGGGTGGGATTGCTGGTCATGTGGTATTTGTTTTTACTGCTTTCCTCTTATTATGCAAATACAGCACCTCTGAATTTGAATTTTGAGAGGTACCCAGCTCACGCACATGCTGTAAGGGCAGGCTTATTTTACAGCCTCTTTTTGGTTTTTTCTTACTTTATACACACAACATTTTTGCTCTTTTATGTCTCCCACAGTTTTGCTTTTCTTCTAGTGTGCAAGTAAATAAATTAAATAACACAAACACTTGTGAACACACACACACACTCCTGTGTAACGTGTTTCTTTGGATCCTGGCATCTCCTCTCCTCACACACTCAGCTCCGCCAGCGTGTGCATGCTGCACCATCTCCATGGAGACCAGGGTTCAGGATGTGTCTCCATGGAGACAGGGGAAAGGCTGGGTCCAATTGGAGACCCAGACTTTTTAGACCTAGCCTAACTTGTGTCTCCATGGACACCCATCCTAACATCCATCTCTGTGGAGACCAGTCAACCTTCTGTCTCCATGGTGCCCCATCCTAACCTTGGTCTCCATGGAGATGTATCCTGAACCCTGGTCCCCACAGGGTCCTCTCTGTGGTAAAAGGCTCTTTAATTTGTGCAAAAAGATTAAATTAAGTACTGTATTATACTTAGTTGGTGTTTGAGGTGAGTATCCACCCACCCTGAAGTGTAAAGCACTTAGAGTTGTAATTTTGTTACTACAAAGTATAATGAGTTTGTCATCAGGACACAGCTATGTCCCAGACAGCTCTGATGCATACCCAGCTTGTGAGAGAGGAGGCTGTGAAATACACACACTGTCTTTTGGGGAATGGGGGAGAGGCAGGGAGACATGAACGGCCACATGGCCGGACCTGCTGTGAAGGAATGAGCGGTTCATGAACCTGCTCCCTGTGCTGGTCCTGCTCCCTGTGCTGACCCTGCTCCCTGTTACTGATCCTGTTTCCTGCTCCTGACCCTGCTCCCTGTGCTGGTCCTGTTCCCTGTTCCTGATCCCTGTTTCTAATCCTGCTCCCTGTGCTGGGCCTACCCCCTGCTGCTGAACCTGCTCCCTGAGATGGTCCTGTTCCCTGCTCCTGATCCCTGTTCCTGATCCGACTCCCTGTGCTGGTCCTGCACCTGCCGAGGGTGACCTACAGAGTCTCTGGTGGGTAACTTACACTCCACTCTTTTTTCCAGCATGGCCAGGCGGTTTGTCACCTCAGTCTTCAGCTCATTTATCTTGAATGCCCTACAGAAGAAATGCAAGGAAGAGATGAGTGAAGTCCCCAAATGATGATGATAATAATAATAATAATAATGGTAGTACTTGTAGTAGTGTCAGTGGAAAAATTACCAGTGGAAGATATATTAATAAAAGTAACAGTCATAACAATAGCAGCAGCAATATTAGCAGTAGCAAGTAGTAGCAGCAGTAGCGGTAGCAGCAGTAGCAGCAGCAGCAATAGCAGTAGTAGCGGTAGCGGTAACGGTAGCAGTAGTAGCAGCAGCAGTAGCGGTAGCAGTAGCAGCAGCAGTAGTAACAGTAGCGGTAGCAGCAGTAGCAGCAGCAGCAATAGCAGTAGTAGCGGTAGCGGTAACAGTAGCAGTAGTAGCGGTAGCGGTAACGGTAGCAGTAGTAGCAGCAGCAGCAGCAGTAGCGGTAGCAGTAGCAGCAGCAGTCGCAGTAGTAGTAACAGTAGCGGTAGCAGCAGCAGCAGTAGTAGCAGTCGCGGTAACAGTAGCAGCAGTAGTAGCAGTAGCGGTAACTGTAGCAGTAGCAGCGGTAGCAGCAGCAGCAGTAGTAGCGGTAGCAGTAGCAGCAGCAGTTGTAGTAACAGTAGCGGTAGCAGCAGTAGCAGCAGCAATAGCAGTAGTAGCGGTAGCGGTAACGGTAGCAGTAGTAGCAGATAGCGGTAGCAGTAGCAGCAGCAGTCGCAGTAGTAGTAACAGTAGCGGTAGCAGCAGCAGCAGTAGTAGCAGTCGCGGTAACAGTAGCAGCAGTAGTAGCAGTACCAGTAGCGGTAACGGTAGCAGTAGCAGCGGCAGCAGCAGCAGTTGTAGTAACAGTAGCGGTAGCAGTAGCAGCAGTAGTGGTAGCGGTAACGGTAGCAGCAGTAGCAGCAGCAGTAGTAGCAGTAGCAGCGGTAGCAGCAGCAGTTGTAGTAACAGTAGCAGCAGTAGTGGTAGCGGTAACGGTAGCAGCAGCAGCAGCAGTAGCAGTAGCAGCGGTAGCAGCAGCAGTTGTAGTAACAGTAGCGGTAGCAGTAGCAGCAGTAGTGGTAGCGGTAACGGTAGCAGTAGCAGCAGCAGTAGCGGTAGCAGTTGAAGCGGTAGTGGTAGCGGTAGCAGTGCAGTAGCAGCGGTAGCAGCAGCAGCAGCAGTAGCAGCGGTAGCAGCAGCAGTTGTAGTAACAGTAGCGGTAGCAGTAGCAGCAGTAGTGGTAGCGGTAACGTAGCAGTAGCAGCAGCAGTAGCGGTAGCAGTAGCAGCGGTAGGAGCAGCAGTCGTCATGGTGTTGCTGTTACTCTGCAGAGCATGTGTGACAGAGTGGGAATAATGAGCAGGAATACCTGGAGAACTGTTCAGCCACCTGGCTGAGTACATTCTGAAAGAGCTCTTCTTTATCTGCAATTAAATAGCACACTGTTAAACCACACACACGCAAGCACACTTGCACAAACACACACACATGTGCACTCACACGCACAAACACACACATACACACGTGCGTACACACATGCACTAACAAATACACACACACTTTTGTACCAGCTGTACACAAGGAAGCAAATTACTCTCCTCAGTCTTTTTCTTGAAATCTTTATTTTTCCATTTCTCTCTCTGAATTAATTTCAAGTTATAATATATAATGTACAAAAAACTTGTAATCCCACACATTCCCACACACCCAGTACATTTCAGTTCAGATCTAAATGTTATACCGCCACAATGCACTACCTCTACATACAAACCAAACAACGAGAAATGGAAATCGTCCTCTCTCTCCTCCTGTCTCTGTTTCTCACAATCTTTTCACTCTCTCTCTCTCTCTCTCACACACACACACACACACAAGTACTCTCAAGTATAATCCCACAAGGTAACTGTTTATCTGAGCTACAGAGAAATTGATAAACTTGATATGCAGACAGACTGACTGACAGATAGACACAGAGACTG